>VWZV01003986.1:0-70430 GCA_013397155.1 Irena cyanogastra
TGCTAGTAGATTAGAGAGACTACTTGTGACAGTCCGCCATGTTGATGCCCATGTCCCCAAGAGTAGAGCTAGTGAAGAGCACCAAAACAACGACAAAGTAGATCAGGCTGCAAAGATAGAAGTGTCAAAGATAGAGTTAGATTAGCAACACAAGAGAGAGTTGTTCCTAGCTCGATGGGCCCATGATGCCTCAGGCCATCAAGGTAGAGATGCCACCTATAAGTGGGCATGAGACCGAAAGGTGGATCTAACCATGGACAGTATTTCGCAAGTTATCCATGACTGTAAGACATGTGCTGTCACCAAACAGGCCAAGCAAGTGAAGGCCCTATAGTATAGTAGGCGATGGTCCAAGTACAAGTATGGAGAAGCCTGGCAGATTGACTACATCACACTGCCCCAGACATGCCAAGGCAAGTGCTACGTGCTCACAATAGTAGAAGCCACCACTAGGTAGTTAGAGACCTATCCAGTACCTCATGCTACAGCTCTTAACACCATCCTAGGCCTTGAAAAGCAGATCCTTTAGAAGCATGGTGCCCCTGAGAGGATTGAATCAGACAATGAGACTAATTTCAAGAACAGCCTCATTAACACTTGGGCTAGAGAACATAGCATTGAGTAGGTGTACCATATCCCCTACCATGCACCAGCTGCAGGCAAAGTAGAGAAGCAGAATAGATTGCTAAAAACCACTTTGAAAGCATTGAGCAGGAGAGCTTTCAAAAATTGAGAGCAGCATCTAGCAAAGGCAACCTGGTTAGTGAACACCTGAGGTTCCACTAACAGAACAGGCCCTGCCCAGTCTGAGCCCCTGTATACAGTAGACAGAGACAAAGTCCCAGTGGTACATGTCAGAGGTTTGTTAAAGAAGAAAATTTAGATTAGTCCTGCCTCGAGCACAGATAAACCCATTCGTGGGGTTGTCTTTGCTCAAGGACCAGGCTGCACCTAGTAGATAATGCAGAAAGATGGAACAACACGATGCGTGCCTCAAGAAGATCTGTTGTTAAGTGAGAACTATGCATAAATATCACTGTTTGCTGACTGTTACAGTTCTTGTCTATGTATAGCTGCATATTGTATGTATTATGTATGTGTGTGTAGAGTTAGAATATGTATTAGTTTAAGTAGTAAGCTGACGATATCAGGATAAGAAGTAGAATGTCCTGGGTTGGCTATATGATGCCTGTATCCCCAATTGTCTGCTCTGTTTAGGCTAGATAGTAAGTGTTGCACCTTTAAGATTTGCTCCGAGAGTGAAGGGGGGAGAGAAGAAGCACAGAGTTTGTTATCAAAAACTGCACTCACTCCCCTGCATACCTGCTGCTGTGCTGTGTTGTCTGCAGATGGACAAATGGCAGGACCGAGCTCTCCTTTGGTTTTAGTTAGTTTTTAGCTAGCTGAGGCAGAGAAGTTTCCTGGACTCTGGGTTTTCTTTCTCTTTAGACTTGTTTAAGCCTGCTCTAGACTGAACACCCAGAAGAGCACCATCAGCTCGCACCTGTGGCTGCCGGGCTGGGCATGGGCCGCGGCGTTTCCAGTGCCGGAGGGACTGATAAGAGACTGAATGAGCCGAGCCACAGCCACGGAGAGGACTTTCTGGGTTTGTCATCTCTTTTTAGAGCGGCAAGAAGTTTTATGGTTTCATATTGGTTTTGTTTTGTTTTGTTTTTGTTTGTTTGTTTGTGCTAGTGAATGCTGTTCCTGTTAAATAAATAGTTTTTTCCACTTTTTCTCCTAAAGAATTGTTTTTCCCGAACCAGTGACGGGGAGGGGCCACTGTAGATTAGCTTCTCCCAAAATAAATTCTTCTGAAGTTTCCTCCTAAATTTTAGCTCTGAACCAGAACCAATTAAATTATTACCACTAAATTATTCAGTATCTGAGCTGAAAGACTGGAGCTGCAATGATTGTTTGATAGCATGCAATCTACTCTTAAATCATATCCCAGCTTATTGGGGAAATACTTAACAATAAATTAGACTACAATGGTTCTGGTATTGCAAGTTGTATTTGAAACAAGAAGAAACCTGGTCTTTCTGGGTAGGCACAAAAAAAGGTAGCAAGAAAATAAATCTTAAGTAGGGCAGTTCTTCCCACAATAGCATTCCTGCCAAAATCCCATGAATATAGAATATATTGTACTCAACCAACAAGTCAATATTTCTTCCTCTGGGAGGAAACAAAATGGTTTATTTTTAAATGCAAGAAGCATGCTAAAGACTTTCAAGCTTTTAATTCTACTTTCCCATTAACTTCCCAGGAAATTCAAAGATGCAGAAATATAAGCCCCTAGAGCTAGTAGAACTATTGTGAACCTTCTATTTGCATTTAAGCACCCTCTCACCAGTGGCCATGTGAGTATTTTGCCAATGATGTAAACTATCTGGCACAAATTTCTCCCTAGCTAAAATTGAACATAGGCATTATGACAAGTTTTCTTCAACAGTCAAAACACACGGTCTGCTTAATCTCATTCCTTGTGACTACTTTTTTTTTTTTTTTTTCTTTTTTTTTGGTGAGTAGATTAATGAAAACTGTCTCTGAAACAATTATCTTTCTCTTCCACCTCCTCTACCTCATCCTGTATTTGGAATGAGCTCCTAGCTCTTTTGACAACATGACAAACAAAGTGTACAATACTTGCTTTAAACAGTTCTTCTAAAAACTGTACTTATCACACCAGTGAGTTGAGAGCTCAAAAGAAGGCACTGGAGTAGATGGTGCAAATTCATGGGCTGTTGATCCACCTCCTTTGTCAAAAAAAGGCCAAGATGGTTACAAAAATCAGTGAACCATGGGAAGGCCCGTGATAAGTAGAAGACATAACAATTATCTTTATTATGTTTTGGTGTGTGGAGTTTCTTCTCTTCTTTTGATAGATGCAATCACACAGTTGTAGTCTGAACCCTTTATTTATTGTTACATAGCATGAGAGAAAAGCAGAGTAGATAAGACAATAGACAGTGGACTACTACAACTCATTATTCAATTCCAGCATGTTACTAGTGATAGCAGTTTGAGTGTTTCATCATTTTGCTCAACAAATATGTCCACGTGTCTTATTTTAATTTGTATCATATGCTAATTAATTTATCTAACTTTTGAAAGAGCAAGTGGATTTTTTCTTTTTTGGGTTTTGCAAACTCCCGACAAACTTAATTGTCCATTAGCCAAGGGACATCTTTTGAGAATGTCAAAGAAAACAATATTTTCAATAGCAATGTGTTTTATTTATATACATCAATATAATGTCTGCCCATAGTAGTCTGGGGTTTTTTGAGCAATATATGCCATCTATAAAGACAAAACAGGTTTTTTACATTACTTAGAAAGGGTATATTGATTTTGCTTGCCCCTCAGTTTTCTGTTGGAGATTTTTTTGATGGGTTCTATTCAAAGCCAAGAAAAAGAAAAAGAAAAAGAAAAAGAAAAAGAAAAAGAAAAAGGACTGTCAATTTTCACTGTTGGAGAACCACAGAAGATTATATGTTATTAAAAATAATGAAATATAACAAAGTATGTATGGATCACAGCTATGGCAACACAACATTTGCCTCTTTGTTCTTTTCCAAATTAATAACTAGCTGTGTGACCTTCTCTAATAGTCCCTGTTGCCTTCAAACAGCAGGACCGTCATCCCCAAAAAGAGGTACTTTCCTGGTGACTTCTCCCCAGATCTGTAACTTTAGTCCTTAAATACCAAGTTGCCTGTATTGCCTGCCTCAGGAGAAAGAAATTCAAAGTCAAATTTTATCACTTCAGGCCATTGTTTGTACATTACAAGAGAGCTGAATCAGCCTTTCTGAAACACGTAGTTTTCTGTAATCTTATCCAAAAATATACTTGGACTGGGTTAATCTTATTGAGAGAAAGGGAAAAGAAATACATCATGTTCCTTAGTATGGAAGGCTCAGTGTTGTAGGCACACAATTTGGCACACAATTTGTGGTAATTGGAAGTGGAGCTGCAGCTGAGCCTCATCCCTAATGGGCTATAGCTGTGCAGAACAGGTGACCAGTATTGAAGGTAATGGGACATGGAGTGCCGAGGTGTACCAACCAATGGCAAAGGGGTACAGAGGGCACAAAGATGCAAGGCATGTAAGATGAAGAGTATAAAAGGTTGTACTGTAGAACAATAAAGGGCTGCAGATGCTTGAAGCTCTTTTTGGTGTTGGTCATGCTTCTGCTGTTGTCCTGACAGCTTATGAATTGTTTTGTTTATACTCTATCTTGTATAATGTTGTGCTTTGGCTTTAAAGAACAAAGAGCCACCCTTAAGATATTTCCCAGTACCAAAGTTGTCCAAAATTAAGTTACAGTGTGTATAGGGCTAGAAAGACTATAGGACTGGACAGGTTTTCACATAACCTAAAGTAGTTTGGATACATTCAGACAGAAATGTGCATATGGTGTATTTCCCTTGTCATAACAATCCATCTCAGACTAGACTTTCATTTCCATCCACACCACAAGAAGGGGAAGGTGGTATTTAAATGTTTTTTGCTTGAGACACAGGAGGCAGCTCACAGAAAAGTGAGTGGCTCCTTTTTTAGAATCACGAATGATTAGACATCCTCCTCTAGAGCAATCACAAAATTTCAAATAATTATGTTTGACCTGCAGAAGAACCTTAGAAATCCCTATCTGTCAATTTATGTGTAAAATTTGATGTTTCTTGAAATGTTGTTTGTTTTTTACTAGGAATTTGCATAATCTTATAGCAGGGAAGATACATCATGGGTATTTCTCAAGAGGTATCATAATATTTTCTTCCCATTTGTGTGTATTTTTATTACTCGTGTATTTTTTAAAATAGAATGGGGATTACAGTACTCTAGTTGCACAGTAACTAAACTGTAATTTTAAATTTTTCCAGTATGGACATGTATATCCTAAGCACCAATGTCTTTCTGCACAGATAGTTGGATACATAATTTGAAAACATAATTTGAACCTTTTTAATCATTGCTTGACTTGAAAAGTAAAGACTTGTTTGCTAGTAGTGTTTTCTAACATGCTGTGTATTTTCGTGTGTAGAGAACAGCTCCTGCATAAAGAAGTAGGAATCACTTATATAAACATTAGAGAGAACTAGGTTATTGACTATTTACTGTGAGAATTAATGTGCATCATAGGTGTGCTTATACTTCTTGTTTTGTGTAGAGACAAAATTTTCCTTTTATGTTGACAATAATAAAATAGCTTAGCATTAGATGACATTTAAAGTACCATCTAATCTGTCAGACAAAGCACACTAACACTACTGTCACTGCTAGATTCTCTTCTCTCGTACTGTATGTGGATTATTTGGAATACTGTGTATGTTCTAATACTTAGGCTGGGAGACTGGATTGCTGGATTTTGTTATTGCTGCTGTCCTTGAGTACCGGTAATGTGAAATTAATTGTAATAATATATTTGAATCTTAAATTTTATTCTTGATTATATTATATGTTCGGTGTTTTAGCGAATTTTATTTGTGTCATCCTTATTATTTTAGTATTTTAATATCTTAAAACACTTGATCACTCAGAGGGATTCAGAAAACACATAAGTCCATCTGTGTCCATACTGTGCATTCTACTCTTATCCCCAGTTATAGAATGTCATCTGACTTGTGAGAAACATGAGCCAGATTATAAACCAGTGTGGAGGGGCACTAACTTGTTATATTTGCAATCTCATGTCATATCATGCATCACATGGAGGAGAAAAATAAAAGGTTGTCACATTTTCCAAGCTGAAAACACCAGGACATACGCTTGTTGAAAGTTTCCAATCATTTTTTAAATCTTGGCTATTCTTGGAACTTGAGTGTACTTGAGCCTTTTGAAACTTAACCTAAAGGCAGTTAAGATGTATTGTTACATTTTCTCCATATGTCAAAACAAATGGGTTGGCATTTGTAACTTTTATACTCTGTCATCTTTCAGTAGAAATGTATACATCTAATGTCTTGGTGTTTATATTCTTCCTGTTTATGTTCTTGCTGGTAAGAAATCTAGATACACCTCAACGTCTGTTTAATATGGCCTCTTCATTTAAAATACAAGTACCTGGATGAACTAAATCAAAAATATCTAGCAGGGAGTTTGGGGTTTGTTTTGGTTTTCTTCTTCATATACCAAATGACATGAGACCACAATGCTGCATTTCATCTAAATTTCCTGATAAGGCGTTTAAAGAAAAAAACCCCACACTTCCCATCTCACTTTTATATTTAGTACACAACTATAGAACAAGACTGTACATCTTATTTGCATGTTTTAGGGTGCTTGAGCATTAAGCAATATTTTGCATTAATACAATATTTAACTTGGTCATATACCCAACTAAATTTATAACTCCATAACTTAATTTTTCTCCTCAGTCCAATTTTCTTATTATTGATGTTGAAATGTCATTTTCTTCACATTTAATAATTTGCAGAAGGATCTCTGAGCACATGGATTCATAAAATAATGAATATTCATAATTTCAGCTCTGACTCTTACCACTAAAATGTTGCAGTTAGGGTCTTTTACTATGTCATTAGACATTTTTAAAGCCTAGATTTGGTCTTTTTCCAAAGAGAAATATTTTGGAAAAGCATGGGTAAATCCACTTCAATTTTTTTAAACTAAAAGTCATGTGAAATTATCGTTTTCTCCATCTGATAGAGCCAATGAATTTTGTCTTTAGACCACTCTTGATACTGATACAGTTAAAGGGGTGCTAGAAAGTGAATTTCTACAATGAAGTGAGTCCATAGTATTTGCAATGCAAGATTAAAGAAGAAAAACTTGCACAATTGAGCATATTAAATTAGATTTACCACAATAAGCCTCACGTTCCTGAATGTACAGCCTGAATTCAGCAACAAATCTTTCTACAGTCTTGGGAAATAATTTTAGTGGAGTCTGAATAGCTTGCTTTTATAGAAACTTCCAGAAAAAGGATCCTTTTTTTTAAACTGATTATTAGAATCAGAAGATCTAAGGCAACAACAGAGCTAAGAAAATTGACTTTTTTATGGCTCCTTTGAATATAATATGCTGTACTTTCACCCTATATTTTTAATTAGTTTTTTTACTAGCCTTGAAGAATAATCTGCACCTTGGTTAATTTTTTTACATTCCTAATACAGGCAATAAATTTGAGAGTAATGAATACAGAATGGTGATATATAGCAGCTTTGGATTTACTCTTATCTATATCATTATAATATCAGTCATTCATGAACTTACTGCTATTTCTTTGTTTCTTCTGGGCTTAGAGCTATTTGCCGTGACTGTAGCATGACTCTTCAAGGGTAGATCTTGAGTTCTGCCTTTCATGGAAGAATATTCTTCAGACACAAACAGACATATAAACACATTCTTGTACACCCAACTCATCAACTATCAGAATTTCAAATATTTATCTTTCTAAATATGTATTTATCTTCTTAATGTGTGTGTCAGAACAGTAATAAATATACACAGTAGCATCTTGGGGCCTAGATGGGAAATACATCTTTGAAAAATCTTTTTACTTTTGTAAAGAGTTCAATCATATGTCAAATTTACATATAATACTGTAATATGTCTATTTATACTTACGCATTTGTACCGAAATAATACTGTGGAAAGGGTATTTTCTTGCTTCCCTTTTTCCTGCTATTAATAAGCAATTCACATTTCTCTTGTTCATATTTTTTCCCAGAAGTATTTTAATTTCAATATATCTTTAAGGAGTGTAAGGTGTTTTCTTACTTGTGTTTTTTTGAGGATTTTTTAAAATCTATTTATAAATCTGATTCCTGGCAAGTACATAAATGCTGCGTAATGTCCAAACAGAGAAAAGTTAATTGTTTTAGGTTAATACAATCATTCTATAATTTATTAGTCCTGCAAAATTGGAAGCTATCACGAATAAGACTTTCTTTTACATTCTTTAATTAACATTACTAGGATTTTTATGAATATTTTTATAGATGGTATTTGAAAGTCTTACTTTTCTAATAGCAGCTTGCTGCTTAACCATAATGCATTAAAACTAGACAGACAGTAAAATAGTTTTTATTAACATATGCCTACACCCATCTTTAATTCTCAAATTAAAGATAGGAATTCTTTATATTATTTTTTAGCTACTACAAAAAGAAACAGGGCATATTGTGACACGCTGTGACATGCTGTGGGTCCTGGTAAGGTTGTCATAAAAAATTCTCTAACAAATACCCCAGACAAGATTAGCCATTCTTCTCTCTTACAGAACAAGCTAACAAAAATGTTATCTGCAGCTGAAATGGTTTGACGATTTAATTCAGAAATTTTAATACATCATTTGAGAGAGTGAACAAGTCTGGGACATTCCCTTGCTGAGCAAAATTGCCCATGGAGTGCAAGTAGAGATGAACCAGTAGAACTTACTGCACTGTGTGGAATTCATCAACTAGAATTTGCTCTTAACTTACTGGCAATGCTTATGACTTTGTATGAAGTGTTGGGAAACTAGCCAAAGACAGAGGAATAATCCCCCCTCATTTATCAAGAGTATATACAAACCCAATCCCCTAACTTGAACATAAAGCAGTGCTATCCAGATTGCCTGTGCATGTGTGTTTACACCTGTTAGAACTTTTTAACACAGATGGCTTGAATCAGGATTAAGAAAAATATCTGGGATTTGAGTGGGGTAGCTTTGTGTTCAGGTTTTTTAGGGGTTTGGTTGCTCTTTTAAAAAAATTCTTTCAATGGGCCGTTGGGTGTGTGCCACAGCTTTAACCAAGACAGATTTAAATGTTCTGGTAATTGATAAGTTTCCAGGGGTGAGTCTCACATTCACAGCATATTTTCTGTAGTGCAACCTTGCTAAGGTTATAGTTTTGCTCATTTTTAAAAAAAAAATCTCCTTGCTTTGGTGCCAGGGAACTGAAGTAGACTTTGAAGTCTTAGATATATTTGCAGAACCGGGACACTAGGCAACAACACTTTTTTGTGGTTTTTTTCCCCACAAAGTCTCTCTAAACCATTTCAATTCCTTTGTAAAGAGATTATTCACAACACTAAAATGGTCTTTTAGTCTTTCTGGTCATGCAGTTTTGACTTGTGTCCTGAGAAGTGATCTGGCAGGCAAGGAATAGGTTTGTGAATGAGGTACCTGTGCAGGAGGGGCCTGGAGGAACAAGGATCCTCAGCTGCCCTCACAGTCCCCTTGGTTTTGACATCTGATGCCCTCTGATGTTAGGCTCATGTTTCACATCCATGGTGTGATATTCTGTGCTCTTCCTCGTGCTTTAGGCCCCATCATGGACAGCAATGGGATCAAGGTGAAGAAGAGACCTGAGGCTTCAATAGGGGGAGGTCCTATAGGATTAGCTCTTGGAAAGGGGCACAGGGCATGAATTCCAAATCCATTGGCAACACTGGGTGTGATTTATACTGACTGAAGGGATTTTGGAGATGAACTCTTGGGTTTAAAATTACGCATATCCCTTGAGACAAGCAGATAAGCAAATGGTTATGTGCAAAACAGGTGTAGTAGTGTTATGAAAACTTGGTGCCCATTTACATAGTGGATTATAGGTACGCTATACCTACACACTCACATACCTGCACACATGTGCAGGGCTGCTCTGCCAGGTTTCTGTGAGACAGTGAGGAACATTGTGTGATCAGCTACTCTACAGCCAGAGCATGAGAAAATCAGCAGAATTGTCCACGATGCCTGTCATGCTATGGATTTTGGAAGTCAACTCTTGTAACAAAATTGTCGCACCCTTGAACATCTTTAGCATTTTTGAGTCTCAGTGTATTGACCTGTAAAACATAGATAGAGGTCACTTATCTCCTAAGAAGCAGGGTTTATTCATCTAGAGATTAATATTTTGAAGTGGTAAAATGGGTTTAGAAGTGAAGAGCATGCTACTTAAATTAATACTACTAAATAATTGTTGTTAATGCCAAAGTACAGGAGTTCAGAATCACAACTTTTAAGTGTTATTGCAGACTTAATTACCACATACCAAATGCAGCCTAAAAAACAACCCTCTGTACAAATACTGCAAGGATTGTACACAAAAATATGTGATACCAGTTAATCAAATGAGATTTAGAGAAACCACAGTTAAAAAATTCCACACAAAAATTCTCAATATTTATAATCTTCATATCCTGCTTTCACTTAAATATCTGCAGTTCTGCTGTCTTCAATAATATTGTTCAATTTTAAATTAGAGGAATTTTTTTTATTAGTCTTATTTTTGGTCGATGCAGGCTTCATAGATTATGGTTTACAGTTTTCTGATTTCTGGGTTTGCAAATTCTGGAGGAAAAATCTCTTTTAGATAGAAAGACATGGTGTCTGGGATGCCCTGTCCATCTGGCTGATATCCTGCAAACACGGCTTCTACACATTTTTAAGTCCTTTGTAGCAACTTAAGGAAAAAAAACGATGTTGGAAGTAAAGACTATTCCCATGGGTTTTGAGAAAATAGTGGTCAGTAATAGTCAGCTTGGGTTAAACACAGAGCTGAAGTTCACCAGAGTAACTCAACTTCTGTTAATTTACATCAGGAGTTAGGTTTGGAGCCAGCTGAAGTCAGCGGTCATCTCTAGGTAGGAGGTCAGCCTAGGTAGGAGGCGTAGAAATAGCTGAGACACCAGGGGAGTCAGTGAAGAACTCTACAAAGGCATGCAGTAAATACCAGATGGTATATTATGAATGTTGAAGAGCCAATTAAATTGGGATAATTTTTTTCATCACATGGAGAAATAATTCCAAAGGGTTCTAATGTCTTTGGAAAAATCCACTAATTTTAGATCCTGAGTGTTTTTCCCTTGAACTGTGAGCAGTTGTCCTTGAGTGGCAGAGGAAGTGGTAAAGGGCAGCATCCCAAGCTGCTGGAAAACAGCTGATGTCTGATTTTTCTGAGCAAAAGTACAGCTGAAAAATGCTTAAAATTGCAGTGTGTTATACACAGAGTGATTTGAGCCAGATCTTCAAGATGCAAATCAGTCTGTATCTGTTACTGCGGTGCTGTTCCTCCGAGTTACACCATTGTATAAAAAAAAGATAGTCAAAACATCTTTTCTCTATTTTTTTTCCACCCAGAAATCAAGGTGCCAAGTCTTCTTTAGTTTTACATAAACTGCTAGAGTGTCATTGCCACTACTCTCAACTCCCGCTGTTGTGCCTACAAAAAGAAGTAGACCTGTTCATACTGTGTCATTTTAAATTATCTTCTTGGATTTTTTTGGCACTTGTAGGATTCTCTTGCAGTTGGTGTGGTACAAATGTCAGATAATTTATAGGTGCTCATCTTCCTTACAGCTGAGAGGTCATCTGGATGTAAAAAAAAAAAAAAGATCATACGAATGTAAAAGAATAGTTTAGAATTTTATAATGTAATGTAATGGACACATATATTCCATGAAGTCCAGAAAATAAGCAGAGAAAAGGATAGTAGTCATGCAAAAAAAATAGATAAATATTTAAATTGTTCACTGATTAGTGTTCAGTTGTTGAAGCTGCTGCTGCCAGTGATGATAGTTAACTTCTAGGACCAAGGAACACAGGTTTTTATTGCAGGGCAGGAAATCAGTGATGCAATGACAACTGTGAGCATATTTGTAAATAGAAATTTGGCAGTGAATGATCTCTATATTCCTAGTTCACTAGGAAGAACTAGGTAGGGAATTCTCTGATGAGACTCTTTCATACTGCAATATATTCTTAACGCTTCAGAATAAACTTGACATCTTTTAATTAAATATTCATCAGGAAGGGATTCTTGACTCTAAAATGGAAACTGTTCGAAACCAGAGAAAGGGATCCTTAGCTTGGTTGATTTGCCTAGGTTTATCTCTTTTTCCCATTTTCAAAATTGTCTCAATATAGAATGGATTTTTTTCTTTTAATAGCTATCTCTAAATTTCAAAATGTGAAAACAGTTCATTGGCCAACTCTTCTCAAGAAAGACTAAATCAGATGATACCTGGGAAACTGGAAGAAATTATGTTATAACTTGGTTCTTTAGATGTTAGAGTAAGTTTTAGACACCAGTCTGATTTTTGAGACAAAATTAATTCATTAGCTATAACAGCAAATACGGATTTCAGAAAACTGTAATCTCAGAGTAATGAACCTATGGTCAATCAACATCACTTTCAAGTTTGAAAACATGGCAGGCTACTTCCAACCTTGTGCAGTCACTGGAGGTCACCAATGTGCATTCCAGCCTGATGCAACGGTGCCAGCTGGTGCCATCATCTTTTGAAAAATGTAAACAAAAGGGAATATTTATTAACCAGAAAATCAAGTGTTACCCTGACCACCACGGGGGAATGAGAAGCAAATTGCCCTGAGGAAAGCAATAGCTCCTCTTTGATATAAAATCGTGCCTTTCAATTTGAAGTCATAATTACTTTGTTGTTGATGTTTAAAGCTGTGAAAAACTGAAGTGCTGTATATGAAAATTTTCCAAGAATTATTATTTTCATGCTGAATGATCATAAATTCACAGTTCTGGCTGGTTTTTTTTTTTCCTGGAGTAGGATTCAGACAGGATTCATCACCTCTCCGCACTGGCTCTTTCTCTCCATCTTTTAAGAGACAGAGTGACAACCTTCTGTCCCCATACATGCATGTATGTATATACTAAGGGTCAAAATGTAATTTTTAGGAACAGCCAACAAAGAATACCATCTCCCATAGAAAAAAATAATAATAAATAATTATTAAAAAATTTTTTTTAAAAACCACTATCCATCTATTCAGGAAAAATACTATTCATGTGTATTTGAATCATTAATTAATGTAATGGACTGCAACAATTTGAAGAACGGCAATGTGAATAGAACTATGAAAAGGAAAAACGAAAACATTTTCTAATACAGACAGTTAGGACAAGAGTACTCTTTCTACGGACTGCCTTTCAAATTATTTTTAATTAATAATTTTTATTATTTAATTAATAATTTCCCATAAAATTCTATATTTATGTATTTCACCTTTTTGTGAGGTTTATCTCTTCTTGAGAAGCTGAAGTAAACTTTAAAATAAACCAAAGCGAATGAAATAGAAAAAAAGTTGAAATCTGCTATGTGAGTGATAAGTCATATCACAGAGTAAAATTCCTTTCTCTTTCTCTTCTTTTTTTCCTAGTTTCCCACACTGTGATCTAGATGTGTTCTGTCCATGACAAATCATTTGTCAACATTCTCTTGCAATTTTCTGTGTGAAAAATTAAGCCATACTGCTGTGGCAAACTGCTTTGTTGACTCTGCAGCTGCCAGCTTTTCTATCTTTTTGCCCTTCTTAACAACAAAATACGTTTAAAGGTTTTTTTGGTTCAAGAAGTTGTGCCAGAATGTTTTTAGTGATCCTCTCTGTTTACTCTTGACATCTGTTATAACAGCATATCCTGAGTTTTTCCCACAGACTTTAATAAATGCTGACTTTTTTGAACACAGTGCTAATTTGTGTAATACATCATCTCTGGGTATTTCTCAAGGTGATTTTTAATCTAAATGAGTTTCTCTATGTAACCTTGGCTTTCTGGCACACCTGAGAAGTAGAGATGGTGCGTGGGGGAGAAGAGGGAGAAGGGGCTGCACAGGCTTCTTCCATTGCCAAGAATTCTTTTATTTCAGACAGTAACCTGAAAAATATCTGCTGCACAGATGAGAATAAGCACTCTGGCAATTATTAATGTGCCTCAATCTTATCTTTTCTTGTTCCATAAAATACAAAATGTTTTCTATATGGGATGTGTCAGGACTCACTGGCAACACTGATGTACTAAACATCAGACTAGGGAATTAATTTATCCAAATAATTGGCTCATTTCTCTTCAGTGCTTTCAGACCATTGGACATCAAATGCTAGTCAGTACCACGCTCACAATAAATATATGGAAAAAATGGTCTTTAAATTTCAAATGGTTTATGTTATGATAGCTATCCTGCCTGCTTGGATATAGACTTCTATTCTAAAATTATCCTGGAAATGAGTTTCACATGAACTTTTCCATGTCAGCAGCTCTTGATGTTACTTATGCACCATGTGTGTCGAGAAATCAAAGTTCTACTTCTCTAAAGATGTTGCTTCAATCTAGTCTATGAGTATGTAAGCTTGATTTCAGAGGGGAAGGGGGTTTTTTGCAGTTCAGTGTGAAAGATTATGTAGTTCTCTTGCTGTTTCTACACCTTTGTTTCAGCACATTTTTTTGTTGGTTTTCTTTTTTGTTTGTTTGTTTTTTAACTTCAAGCATAGAATTTAACTTAAATTTTACTTATTTAGCAAAAGATCAGACAAAGTCCAGATTTTTTTTTCTGAAGTGAAGATTCTACTGTGCTTTTCCCCTGAATTTTCCACTCTGACCTTTCGCAAATGGGGAGACATCTCTTTCCTTTTTCCCCATGCACCTCTGCCTGTCAGTGTCTGCAGCTCTATCATATCAGCGATTTCCCCAGCAGCTGCAACTGCATTGGCAACAGGAAACTCTGGGGTCTTGTGCTGTGGGTTGCTTGCGAGAATGTGAAAACAAAATTTTCAGAGAAATCAAAGGAAACATCTACAAAGAAACCTCTAGAACCCTGCCACAGGAGCTGGCCTGTTCCCATGTTTCAAAGCTCCTCCTTAAACACCCTTTGAATTTCTCAAAAGAACAGGTAAATGGGCACCTACCCTTATGCGACAGGCCTCTCATTCTGCTGATACAGCCACCTGTGTCACCACAGTCACCTAATGGCTTTCTAGTTTGCTTTCATTAAAGCTACTTCCTTAAATTTCAAGTGTAAAAGATGGCCTGGAATAATACTGTCTCTAGGAAGAAAAGCCTCACGTATTAGTACTAGGCAAAGAAGACTAAGCCTAATGGAGGACCTCTGTTTAAAATTTGATGGTGAATTACTGGTGAAAATGTAAGAATGTTTAATTTAGCCTCTTCTTTTATGTGTCAGATGAATGAAGTAGAGGCTGTAAATTCAAGAAAAAAAAAGAGAAAAATAGTAATTTTTACCAGCCCAGATTAGACCATTTCTAGATTTATATAAAAAGAAAATGAAAATCACAGGAAGCATCCCTAGTTCATTCCTTACATATAATATGACCTAGATTCTTTGCAGCAAAAGTGCATTTTTGGAAGCAATATTTTTGATTTGACATCTATCCCCACCTAGTGTCTGTGACTGTTATTTCAAAATAATTAATCTCTATTTTCTCCTTCTGATTCCTTTCATCTCCCCTTTCTCTAGCAGAGCACAGAAAAAAAAAATCTGCTTTTTGCATAGCAGTGACTTTCCTCTGCCAATGAATATGGCCTTTTTCAAGGAACTGCAGGCTTTTTGACTTCTGTGGGAAAGACTCGTTTTTCTGTACCTTACAGGAATTAACAGATCTATCTACTGAACAAAAATAATCCCTATGAATGAAATCGATTAATGTTAGGCAAATTTTGTACTCAGCCTCTTACAACTGCTAATACTATGAACCTTGAGTTATGTACAACTTTTCAGTAGGTTTCACAACAGTATTTTGTATTTGTAAACTTACTAGCAAATGAAATGGCATCAAATATTTTCATCTCCTCGTATTTTTCCTTTTAATTCTTAGATGAATGTAAAAGTCATAATTAATACTTTATTAATACATTTGAATTTAATGACAATTTTAAAAAATATAAACAGTTTTAAAAATCTTGTACATTTGAAAACCTTTGTACCAAGGAAGGTAAAAGTAAATTTGCATAGCTCAGTGTCTGAAAATACAGCCCATCTTTAAAGTAAATAACCACACTGTTAGGCTGTCCAAAATATGGAAGAGAAAGTCAAAGTTATTCCAAAGAGAAATAGTAGATGAATAACCAATAAAAAATTATAATTTTTGATGCATTTTGGTGGATATTTAATGTCAAAACCCCCTGTTCTCTCTCACAAAAATGTAACTTACTTCATATATACAAAATTGCATTATGAAACTAGATTGCAATATTAGAAATAAAATAAGATTTAAAGCCAGTGGGACTGAGCGTAGATTGGTTTTGGTCATTGTTTTTAAAGATTTTCACCCTAGAAAGACATCTATCTAGCCTTTGCAAAATATTTCAATTTTATTCCTATTTTTTAGGGGAGAAAAAAGGAAAGGATTCTTTGCTCTATACTTATATATATCCATGATACAGCTTTTTCTAGGTTTATTGTTATGTATAGGCAATCTGTCTTGTACACTGGAGCAATATAAATATCTAGAAAATTCAAGAAATCATACCTCAGTTTAGAGAAGACAGCATCAAATGCCCTAAAATGGGAATAGTATTTCTTGGTTTTAGTGGTTTTGAGTGACTGTGTGCAGCTTCTATAAAGATTTTTTTTTTAAGGTTTTTTTGTGGTTTTTTTTGTAATTGTACCTCTGCCCTCAGTTTCAATACTCAGCTCATTTCACAAGCTCCACCATTTAAGTATAAACATTTACTAGAGTAGTTCATTAAAAGCCATAGCCATATGCTACATTTCAAGTCTCTGTTTTTCAATTAAATGGCAACTGTGTATTCCATTTAGGCCTTCCGGGGCTTGGAATATGCACTGTAAATTTCACTTCATATACACTCTAAAATTCATTTCTCTAGTATAGCTTTCTTGTAATTACTCTACAGGTGTTACTCCTGTGGTCTCATGAGATTTGTTTTCAAGCATTTTTAAGAGTTGTTATGAAATGGGGGAAAGTTAAATTAAACTGCTGATGAAATATTTAAACTTTCTTTCTATAAGGGTAAAATGCAGCCACTGTACCTCTTGAGTTATGTGACCCCAAAATAATCTGAGATATTTTAAAAATACATCAAAAATCTAAGCAGTGGGAAAGAATGAGAAAAACTCTTGGTAAATGCAAGAGAAAATATGAATATGAAAATGTTTGGGAATTATTGTGCTTAAGATATTCTGAGTAAATATGTACTCCAGGGAGACAATAATTATTGTTTTTCTTTCCTTTGTTACATTACATCTTCATCCAAACAGAAGTAACATTGGAGATAATAGCTCAGTGAAGGATTGTTTTTACACAAAGTTGTTGTAAAGTCTGAAAGCCCAGGAAAATTTTCTCAAGAAAACTGCCTGAAAAAGTAAAATCTATGACCAAAAGACATTGGAGGACTGAATTGCCACAGAAATTCTGGATTTTGTCAAAACCTTTCATTATGTTAGTCTAATGTGCAAGATTTTTGCAACATACTTTGCAGTAAAATGGCTTTACTGCTCACAAAGTCTTTTCTGCCTGAATGAAGATAACTTACCCCGCACTCCTCCCAAGTTCTTACAAATTTTACTTACAACTCCAATTTAGTAGTAGTGTGACCTTTATTTTACCATAAATGCAGTCAATTTGTGAAGAAGGAACTAGCTAAGCATTGTGAAATAAAGAGAGGGATGGGATTTTTAATATGCCTGAAACAGTATAATATTGTGAAAGAACTCACACCTGAGTGAAACACAGAGCGTACTGTTAGAAGATAATATTGACAATTGAATGTAAAACTTTTGTGTTTTGTGTAATTGACACTGAAAGAGAACATCTAAAAACATCATTGCTTTTGGAGGAGAGTGTACCAGTGGGTAGAGAGGAGATTAAGCAAAACTGGAAACTCAATTTACTGGTCTTCCAGTAGCATGTAAGACACAGCCAGCATTCATCTCCTGGCATGATTCTGAAAGCTCTTCTTCTTGCATTTTATTATAAGGAATATCCATAACATAGCAGTGAAGTTCTATATGAGCAAGACATAAACAGATTTTGAGAAGCCTGCAGAGATTCTCTTTACTTGTCCAGTGAAAGATAAGCAAAAGGGGCCAGCAGCCTGGAAGGTTTTGCAGCATCCTTCCTCAGGATACTTTAGTGATGAATAGCAAGATTGGCACCCTTAAAATATCACGTAGCTAGATTTCATGTTTACACTCTTACAGAGAGATCAACTATATGGCGTATATTGGAATGTCATGATTCCCTTCTGAAACAAGGATTTAGACAATCTGAGGTTTAGTAGAATGCAGCGCTCCTTCAAAAACTTCAGGCTGTATCCTTCCATGACAAGAACACATACTTAATTTTGCTTGTAGTAGTTTTAAGAAACAATGAGTAAACTGGTGTACGATCACAGCATGACAAAGATGTTTAGTTGCTTGCACTGTCCTTTGTTAATACTGTGTTATTTCTGAATTACTCTGGATTTGTGCTACTGAAACCTGCAACTCTCATCATGGAGTGAACAATTATCACTCATAGCGCTCATTACCAATACCATTTCTATTTGAATCTTAAATGTTTGTTTTAAGTAATTGTATTAAGATGTTGGGTCTCATTTAATTTGTGCAATCTTTTAATTAGTTATCCTTGAGAATTCACAGAGTAACATGGTTAAATATCTGTTTTGGAAGCTGTATCTTTCCTATCTCTTTCAATTGCACTCCAACTAGTGTTTATCCTTTCTTACATTATCAGAGAGTATGAATATTTTTTTCTCTATTGCAGGTGATGACAAATTTTCCTTTGACTTTATATGTTGTCAATGACCTTAATGAAATTAAAATTATACTTAAAGAAGGAGCAGTTTACCTTTTTATACTGTAAATATTCACAAGTCATGGAAAAAGAACTCACAACATTTTTTAGCCCCGACGACCTCAAAAGTAACACATGAAAAAAAAAACCAAAAAAGAGATTTGTAATATCTGCAATAAACCAAATTACTTGAAAGAGACATGTATTCTTTTATTTTTTGTAAGCTTACTTGAAAAGAGGATGGAATTGAGATTGTTGTTAATAAATATGAATAAGCAATGAAAGGAAAGCTAAGAAGAATGTTTTGGCATCCAAATGCTTGTACCAGTATAGAAGCAGAAAGTGTTCTGGTTTGTTATTTTCTCTCAGGAATGCTGTAGTATCTGAAATGCTCTGAGACACTCTGCCTGACTCTCGCTAGCATCTGTAAGGAGAAAAGGACATAGACCTGTCCGTGTTACCATTAAAGAGGTAATGGTCTATACCTGATGACAGATTCACGTGGCAATGAGCTCTTCAGCAGCCTCAGCAGTGACTTTCCTTTAAATAGCTCTGAGAAGACTGACAAATTTCCAGTAAAATCTCAGTATGTTGGGTTTTTTAATGAGAGAAGCAATATTTATTTGTGGGAGAAAAATGTTGTTACATAGACTCTGACTTGTTCAACTTTCATCATACGAGATAGGTGTAAGAGGTGTAAGAGATGTAGAGATTAGCAGTTTTTCCCAGACACGCAATTTATCTAACTATAAGAAAAAAGCTTATTAAAATCAGTAGCTCAAAGAATTATGTGGCAACTATAACAGAACTGCTTTTCTTTGATACAACTCTTACATTGAAACCTCTTCAATTCAACTCTAAGATGGTGCAGAAAAGGATTAGAGTTGTGTTTTCCCAGTTAACATTTCAAGTTCTTCCACTCAAAATTTGGACAAGGTACCAGATACCTTTTTTGCTAAAGCGAAAAGTTGAGAATATATGTAATTTTTTTCAGAACTTCAACTGTAGCAAAGATCTAAGTTAAAACAGACCTATTATAACAGACAAAATTTAGACATCTGTAAAATCTCATTCCATGATGCGTTCAGTAACATATGGAAAATTGAATGAGACTGAAGTTGCACTAATATAAACAAAGTAATTTTAAACATTAGAATTAAAAAAGATAAAATTAAAAATTAAACCTATGGCTTGCACAACCTTTCTGTATGAAGGAAGAGCAAGGGGCTTAACAGGAAGAGTTGCAATCATAGTGTATTTTTAGTGTAAATGAAACTGATAGAGCAGCACTCTAAAACTAACATAGCAATATATTACATAGTGAACATTTGCAGTAGAAATGATGTCTCATTGTGCTTTAGGCATTATGTAGCTATCATGTATTTTTAAATTTTCAGAATGAAATATTCCAGTGGTCACTAATTGAGTCGTTTCAAATCACCTTCTGAAAGGTTAACGTATTGCTGCTGGTATTGCTTGTCAACTTGAATTTTGAAGAACGCAATATTATATATGAGAGCAGGGTTTTTTAGTTACCTGAATATTGACAAATCATGGGAGTTGTCTGCCTATACAATTCAGATTGATATGCAGAATTAAAGGATTATATGTTTAATATTTTTACTAGAAAAAAAAAGAAGAAATATTCCCTTGCAGCTGAGAATGCAGCTGAGAATGAAACAAAAATATGAGACTATATATGAATTATATATTGTGTACTGGGAGGTTAATTTAAATATTTTTTCGTTATTTTCATTTTGATCATAATAATTAAGTTATAGATTAAATAGTAGGTGGAAATGAACAGATACATAATGATAAATAAAAAATCATAAAATATAGATGCTATGGGAGAAATACAGCATATCCTATGGGAGGAAAACCTATGGGAGAAAAACACTCTGTTAGGTCATTCAGCTTGACAGAACAATTCAGGACTGATAGAAGCCTTTCCCAAATATTGTGGAATATAATGTATTACATCTTTTTGGTCTAATTTTAGCATTCTAAAAATGTGTATGGTGGTCTTCACATCCTATTGCACCTGCGTTTGTGTTGCAGAAAAGGTGAAAGCTGAAAGGGAAGACAAAGGAGGTTCCGCTTGGGATGAAGGATCGTTGCTACTGCAGCAACACCAGTCCTTGCTCTAGCTTTGCTTGACTGAGTTCATATGTCTGCAAGAGAGAGTCCCTGCAGGGACTGATGTGCATAAAGCCACTCAAGGCTTTATGAACTGAGCTCAGGGTGTTCTGTTACCACACAAGTGTCAGTTATCATCATTCACCCCAGTGTTTAGAAGAAAATAATTATCTTGTGCTACAGCTGACTCTAATGTGGACAATAAGAAGGGCTGCAATTTTCCTTTCTTTCTGATCATTAAAAGCAAAATTTCCATCTACTAAATAATTGAATTGGAACAATAGAATAGCAAAGAAAGGAAATATAAATTGAATAATTGCACATGACTTTAGATTGGCTCAAGATTTTTTGCTATTTGTTAAATTTTTTCCCAGCAGGAGATCTTTTTATTATTTAATAAGTTTTTCAAAGTTGTTTTATACCTGTTATATCTAACTGGAAGCAAAATGCAATACCACCCTCTAGCATCTGTTTCTTCTTTTGTGAGAAATTAATTGCTTCCATTTTGTTGCTAATTGTAGTTGTTTTATATATGATGGTTACACTGCAATCAATGGGAATTCTGTCACTGGCCACTTTTCTTAAGCTGTGGTATGTTCTAGAGCTTTATGAATACTACAATGTCCCAGTGCTTGGTGAAAATACTAAGTGCAATTAATACGCTTAGATGTTTAGAGATTTTTTGAATGTTTATAATTTGTGTGTATGTGTGATCCAAAATAAATGGTTTTGGCCTGGACAAAAATTTGCTTCTGTGATGTATCTGGAAATATCGCTAAATATAGAAGGCATAAAACAGAGCAATAATTAAATGTCTGAGCTACTGAAGGTTACGGCCCATTAGTATGCTCCCCAACCAGAATGATGTCAAATTAATCCCCAGAATGTGACCATGTTTACATTAATCAGTGGTACTCACGAAACTTGTTCACTGTACTGCATTGTTACATGACTAAATTTGCAAACATTTAGGCATATCACAAAACACAGCTAGTTATGTTGATCAAAGACTAAGGAATTTAAATTTTGTATCTTCCTTCTCTAAATATCCTGGCATTGTTCAGTGAAACTCATGATTTAATAATACCCAACATAGCTTTAGACAAAACGGCATGTATTTTTCATATTATGATTCATCGGTTGTGATGCCATATAACAATGTGATTTCAAAATATAAAGGAGCAGAGTACAGTTGCCAGCCTACCAAACTGCACTTTTGGTAAAAATGTCCATAAATATTACTGCATCTAGGGCATTTATTTTCTCTTGCTGTAATTATGCTTTAGCACTTAAAATATACACTGTTACATCTCAGAGGTCAATTTATGCAAGCTGAGTAACTAATACTGAACGAAGGAATTTCAAATATGTCACTGTTTAAGTGCATACAGGTGTATCTAATCAGGAATATGACAACACTAACATTCTCTCTCTCATCACAGAGTGAACTAGCATAATGTGATTAAAATTTGGAACTTAGGATGAATCATCTGGATTGATGAAAAATAAAGGATTAAGACTGAGGGGGTTTTCTGTGTGTGTGTTTGATGAGGTCTGCTCTTAATTAGATTGATAGTAACTTGACATAATAATGCTGTATACAGTTAGCGTCAAAAAAGACCCCTGAGGAGAAACTGGTACAAGAATGATGACTTCTCTTAATGAGGAAAGCAAAATGGATACCATTTGATGTTTGCGTAATTTAAAAGAATACCTCAGTAACTACCAAGTATCAAGTTGTTTTCAAACAAGTTTTCACTAAATGTGCTATGCCCACACAGGTTCTTGTATAGACATTTTCCACTAGTCATCTTCATATTCTATTTTTTAGTTAGAAATTTCTCCAAAATTGAATTCACTCACTGAAATATTAATTTCCCATGTTAAATGAAAAATAAAACCAAAAGACCAGACACACAACTATTTAACCTCTTTCAATTCTGAAATTAATAAATTAAATTCCCCAGGGAGATAAATTAATCCACAGGAAATACATAGTTCAAAAATTAAGTTGTGCAAATACTCTTCTGATTAACAACACAGCATGTTTTGTGCCAGTTTCTTTATGCTGAATGAAATTATTTCAAAACTCCCTAATGATTCAAGATCCAACATCACCTGTATAAATTTTGTTACGTAAAAACCTTTCATATTTTGGTTTATAAAGCAAAGAGATTTTGAATAACATGGAGGAAGTGTATTAGAATTACAAAGCTGTTTCAGTGTGTGTTTAGCCGATATGTAATCCACGTTTCACTCATGAAAGTTGTTTTAAAGTGATTTCTAGAATATGGATCTCTTCAAAAGGGAGACAATTGTGGTTGTGTTCCACCCCTTGATACCTAGTTTGTTTGTCAAACTTTCTTTGGCTGCTCTAGCCACACTAAAAAGAAATTAATTGCTTCTTTTAAGTAATTGATTTGCACATTTATGTATAAACTGCTTTATTTCTTCCCAAGGAAGTAAGTGAAGTGATTGCTGTATTGACAGTGACAAAAGGAAAATGCAAATTACCTCATTTGGCAAACATAACCGAAAAGTTTTTTAGTAGGGCATCTGGGCATTCTATGCCCAATTTAAAAATATTTTAAAAAAAGGAAAAAAGAGAAGGAAAACTGCTCCCAAGAACACTTGGAAGCCTGACTGCAGCTTGGGTGTAAAGCAATGCTTCCCAGACAAAGTGTCTCTCTCTGCATTTCTTGATTGCATATGGAGTCTAAGTCAAAAACATCCAACTTTGCAAGCAAAGCTCAGTGCTCTTAATTTCCTATATGACATTCTGCTCTTGTGCTCTGGTACGCGAGGCGAGCCTCCTTTATGGNACAGTACAAGGCACAGAGAACTTTCTAGGCTTGGGGTGTTGCTCTACAACAGGCACTTTTTCATTTGCATAGAAAAGCAGTGAACTCTGGGAAATGAGGCTGGACTTCCTCTCTAATTCAAACCAAGGCTTCCTCCCAGGGCAAACAGGTTTTATCTCTACCATTACCATTTCCCACACAGGTATGTCTCTAACTGAAATCTATATTTAGATAACTAATAGTAAGTGTCTTTAAAAATTCATTAGGCATATGTAGAGCTTTAAGATTCCAGGTAGGTTTGATTCTATTAATTATTTAAATGCAAATTAAGGTGTTCTCTGCATTAAAATATCACTAATAAAAGTTAATCAAGTAGCTCAGGTGTGGGCTCACTGGGGAGCTTCTTGCCGGGTTTCTCTCACAGCTGGTTCAGCTGAAGTGAGCAGGGGGACCACACAGTGGTAGGCCTCGAAATCTAGAAGGCACAATAGTTTCCCACTTCCCCTCATACACAGTGGTCTGTCCTGTAAGAGCAAATCCCTTCCAGATGCCACCTTTCATTCCTCTTTAGCTTCTAGAAATTTCTCCATGTTCTACAGAAGAAAAAAGAAATCCCACAAGTTGCAGAGATCTGGTCACACCAAGTATAAGCAGATGTATTTGGAACACTGTGAACATATTTGGGAAGGGTTTCTTTCTGTGTAAAGCCAGTTTTAGTCCTCAGATCTAGACAGACACGCAAGATGTGTTCAGTGTCTTGTCAGCACTTGGTTGCAAAGTAGCCCATGACATTAAATGAACACTTTGATAGCAATAATTCACTATATTTCTAGCCATCTAAAAGTAAAATGTCAAACCTAAAGGCTGGATGTCAAGAACTATTCAACCATCATCGAAGGGATAATGAAACAAGTAATGGAAAAGATCATCCTGAAATATATGTCAAAATATATGTATGACAGGAAGGTGATTAGCAACAGCCTACATGGCACCACTAAATACAAATCATGCTTGATTAACCCAGTGACCTTCTGTGATGGAACGACGACTACATCAGTCAACAAGGAAAGTGCTCGGATGCCATCTACCCAGACTTCTCTATGTCCTTTGATGTGGTGTCTCATAACATTCTTGTTATTATAGTAGGAAAATATAGTTTTGATGGATGGACCATTAGGTGGATAAAAAAGTGGTTGGATGGCTGCAAAGAGTAGTAGTCAATGGTTCAGTGTCCAAGTGGAAAAACAGTAATGGGTAGTATCCCTCAAGGTCCTGTACTGGAACTAATACTATTTAGTAGTTTTATCAACAATAAACAGTGGGATTGAACGCCAGCTCAGCAAGTTTGCAGGCAACACCTGCTGAGTGTTGTTCTTGATACTCTGGAGGGAAGGACGATATCTTGAGGGACCTTGCCAGGCTGGTACCATATGAACATCATGAAGTTCAATAAGAAGTGCAATATCCTGCATCTAGACCAGGACAAACCTCAGTACCAATACAGCTGATGATGCTTGTTGATGAATAGATTAAGAGCAGCCCTGTAGAGAAGTNTCAGTGTCTTGTCAGCACTTGGTTGCAAAGTAGCCCATGACATTAAATGAACACTTTGATAGCAATAATTCACTATATTTCTAGCCATCTAAAAGTAAAATGTCAAACCTAAAGGCTGGATGTCAAGAACTATTCAACCATCATCGAAGGGATAATGAAACAAGTAATGGAAAAGATCATCCTGAAATATATGTCAAAATATATGTATGACAGGAAGGTGATTAGCAACAGCCTACATGGCACCACTAAATACAAATCATGCTTGATTAACCCAGTGACCTTCTGTGATGGAACGACAACTACATCAGTCAACAAGGAAAGTGCTCGGATGCCATCTACCCAGACTTCTCTATGTCCTTTGATGTGGTGTCTCATAACATTCTTGTTATTATAGTAGGAAAATATAGTTTTGATGGATGGACCATTAGGTGGATAAAAAAGTGGTTGGATGGCTGCAAAGAGTAGTAGTCAATGGTTCAGTGTCCAAGTGGAAAAACAGTAATGGGTAGTATCCCTCAAGGTCCTGTACTGGAACTAATACTATTTAGTAGTTTTATCAACAATAAACAGTGGGATTGAACGCCAGCTCAGCAAGTTTGCAGGCAACACCTGCTGAGTGTTGTTCTTGATACTCTGGAGGGAAGGACGATATCTTGAGGGACCTTGCCAGGCTGGTACCATATGAACATCATGAAGTTCAATAAGAAGTGCAATATCCTGCATCTAGACCAGGACAAACCTCAGTACCAATACAGCTGATGATGCTTGTTGATGAATAGATTAAGAGCAGCCCTGTAGAGAAGTATTTGGGGATATTGTTGAATGGTAAATTGGACATGATCTGGCAATGTGCACTTGCAGCCCAGAAAGCCAACTATATCCCTGGCTGCATCAAAAAGAGCTGTGGCCCGCAGGTTGAAGGACGTTGCTCTCTCCCTCTGCTCTCATGAGACTCCACCTGCTTCCAGCTCTAGGACCCCAAACATAAAAACATGGACCTCTTGGAATGAGTCCAGAGGAGGGCCATGAAGCTCATCAGGGGTCTAGAGCACCTCTTCTATTAGGAAAATCTGAAAGAGTTGAGGTTCCTCAGCCTGGAGAAGACAGCATTTTAGTATATTAAAGGGGCCTATAAGAAAGATGGAGAAAGAATTTTTACAAGGGTTTGTATTAACAAGACAAGTGGTTTTAAACTGAAAGTAGGTATAGATTGAATATAAAAAACAAGATTTTTCACTATGAGGTCAGTGGCCTGGCACAGGTTGTCCAAGTAGTTGTGGATCCTCCATCCCTGGAAGTGATCAAGGTCAGGTTTAGATGGGGCCTTAAGAAGCCTGATCTAATGTAAGGTGTCCTTGGCTACAGCAGGGGAGTTAGACTAGATAGTTTTTGAAGATCCCTTCCAACCCAAACTATTGTAGGACTCCGTGATTCTAAAATGCGTCTATGCACACAGCGATGTATCTCTTCTTTAATTTTAGAGGAGAAATACACTGTCAAGGTGCCTTTTTTCCCTGACTCTACAGCAGAGCTGGAAGAATTAACTTAGACTAAATGGTTTAGTTGGATGTTGAATAGTGCTTTTTTTATCTGATGTCCTAATTTTTTGACAGTTTAATCAATTATGTAAATTGGAGACTTTGGGCTCTTTATCTTCACTTGTTCCAGATTTAATATTAGTTAACTGTCTATACCCTTTTAATAACTCCTCCGCAGCACTGACAGGGAATAAATTGTGACATTTCATTTGTTTGGGGACCCTAAGAATTGTTTTAAAACAAATAAAAATGATGGTATATTTTTGTGGATATACATAAAACAAGTGTTTCTAGTGGTGTATTGAACAGGAATCTTCATAAATCATAGCTTGTCAAAGTCACCCGTAAGAATGGGGCTTTAAGGAATTAAGAGCCATGGGGACAAAATTTAAAGGGGAACCGAATCTTATGGAAGACACGTTTAATACCTTCTATTTAGACTTTCAATTTTCATAAACAAGAGCTACTCAGTCAAAGAGACTTTGAGAAAGCCTTGTGAAGTGCAGGCAGACCACTTGATTTTTGACTACTGGGAACCCCTCTGAGTTTTCCAGTGATTTAATTAAGATATTGCCTTGCCCTTAAACCACAAATTTCTTATTCTGCTCAGTAACACACATGAAAAGAAATAATGTATTTTAAATAAAGATTTTCCTTCAGAGTAATAGCAATAGAGAAAACGAAAAAAAAAAAAAAAACACAACCAAAAACCCAAACCCACATTTGAAGTAATTTTTGCATATTTTGGAATAATTTTCTAATTTTTAGTCAAAACTTGGTTTATCTTGCATTCAGATCTACCACTTTGGGGAAAAAAAAGCAAAGTTAATTTCTTGTAACTATTTCTCTGGTGTAAGACTGGCATCTGGTGGTAAGCTTCATGCAGAGGCAAAACCTCAGAAAACAGCCATCTTTCTTGTTTTGGTTATCTTACAGCTGACAGGATCTACAGGGTTTAGTTAATTATTTGTAGATGTAGTAACATCCTCCTGTATAGAAATCACAATTGTTTGTGTTATGTCTAGTATGGAGCATACTTCCTTCTTCAGATTCAGTTTATAAAGACATTTTTTTAAATTAATATAGTATTAAGTTAAATTGATTAGTGATTTTGCACTGCAGTTCGAGAGTGCTTTCTCGGCTTTAGTCAGGATGTAATTTTTCACTGAAAATATCTTGTCAGCAGGTGCAATAGTGCTTGAAAATGCCAGCACACATTCATTGAATGATCTGACATTTTCAGAGTGCCCATGCCCAGTATTTATGCTTAATGGATACCTCTTGGTTCAAGGTGAAGTTAATCTCACCTGAATATATTATGTCTCAAAATCAGATGCAGAATATTTCAATTTAAAAATGTGCATTTTCTCTGTTGACTGTCAACTGGCTGTCAATACAGCCTGGGCTGTACAGCTCAAATGGAGAATCTCACATGGGGCAAGAAAGCTGTCCTAGGCACATATTTTTGAAACCTGTCTGACTGTGTGCATGTGATGTGTGGTAGGAGTCAAGCAGGAAGCTATCGGCTCACTGGAGCTGCCCACTGCAAAACAGCTTGGGTCCCATCAGTGAAATTTTTAGGTGGTGTGATTGTGATCCCCAGAGTTGCTCCTAAATGGTCAGACAAGAACATGTCCTTAACGGTGGAAAGACTGAAGTATCGAATATCTTCTCTGCCTTAGTCTTCACAGGGAAAACCAGCCTTCAGGAGTCTTAGGCCCTTGAGGGTGTAAGCACATGGCAGGGTTTGCTCCTTATTTTGCAAAGAATGTTTTCAATTGTGTTCAATTTCATTTATATGTTCCTTTTGCAAGCCATAAACAAAACCAAATGTTTGAGTTTCTACACTCTATTAGTTGTTGAAGTCTGTTTATGTTAAATTACAAGGCTGGCATAAACTATATTGTGAGCATTTTGAATACCCACCTCCAGCCTTCTCCTTCTATCCCAGGACAGAATTGCTCCTTTTCCCATTTATTTTAATGAAATGTGTAGTGACTAATCAAAATAACATAATTAAATGTGTAGCATTTTTTTTTAATATGTTTTTTGGTTTTTTGTAAAACTGAGTAACTGACTTACCAAAATTCTAACTTCTTCACAATCTTCTTCTTGCTTAACCTGCAATGGGACTGACTGACTTTCAGATTTTTCCTAGATGTACTTATTCCCCCCATTTTGGAATTTATCCAGCTTTAACACTGAGGCAGTATTTTATGCATAGACATGATTTAGTAATCTGTAGGAACAAAAGCCTCATTCATAAGTGTGCACATATCATCAATGTTAATAAAGGCATGGCCAGGTGAATATTAGGGATCATTTTACAATGGGTTAAGTAACTGGCTTACGTCTGCTAGTTATCATCTCTCAGTCAGCATTTTCATGCCTTCTTATTGGATCCTATAGGCGGTCATGCTTACAGTCCTGTTCTGTTTAATGTAAAGTAATTTTACCCTCTTAGAACACAGATAAAGTATTTCATTTGAAGAAGAGGTAAAACCTTAAGGGCTGCATGGTAATGAGTAAATGAAGGATAATGAGGTAAGGCCAAGTGCCTCTGAGCAGCAAATCATACATAAATTCAGAGATAAAGCTTCTAAGATCCTTTAAATTTGCCTCAATATTAGATAAAGTCTAGGAACACAGACCTGTCAAAAATGAAGCTCTTGACAAAACTTCCAGTGACTAAAGTAAAACTGGGGCCCTGTGGCTCCAGGCAAGTGGTAGCTCTGAGAAGACTGGTCATGACCTCAAAGAGAGGGAAATATCCCAGGGGCAATGCATTACTTTATAATAGCTATTAAATGGATTATGTCTAGACTTAGGAGGTTTCCAAAAGGTACACAAATAAAAAATTTAAAAAAATATCTTTAACGATAAAACCATTTCCTTGGAAAACAGTCTCAAAGTCTTGAGTGCATGCATGTGCCGCTGCTAGTTTCATTCATAAAGGACAGGACATCAGTTAAATAGCCTTCATAAACTTTCCTTTTGCCAAGATCTCCCTATTCCTGACATTCTCCCCAGCCTCTGCCTCTCCTACTTTGATCTCCCTCTAAAGAATATACAATAATGACCAAATTGCCTCTTGTCAGGGGAAGAAGGTAAAAATGAGGCTGAAGCAAAAAATATAATAAAAGCTGCATGTGAGATCAAAGTAGATGCTTGACTCTGAGATAAGAAGCTATCTCTTCAGTATGGGTGTCTAGGCTCCCTGCATGCTGGTGAAAGAATTTCAGGTGTTTTAATCTAAGCAATGAGAACATATAGATTTTATTTTGTGTGCTACACCCAAAGTTGCTAATGTCACGTGCAAACTGCAATGCATGTTTTCAAAGTAAATAATAATTATAATAATAACTGCTTGCTTGACTGCTTTAAAAATAATGATTGGTTTATTTCTTACATTTGAAAACATATAAACAGATTTTTGCTTCCTGTTAGAAATCTTTTCTTCCTTCACGGAGTTGCTGTAAATCATTGATTCAAGACTGGTCTTGGAAGCCTGTGGTATAGAGGCTCTTAAAAGATGAGCTGTGCTCAGGAATTTCCTCCTGTGGTACTAAGCTATCCCCTGAAACAAATGCTTAATACCTTCTTTTCTTCGAGGAGGCGGGGAGCGAGAGGGACCAACTGACTGTTAAATGGCTGGTGGATGAAGATGTTTTAGATCATACTCCTGCGGTAAAGACCATAATGTCTGGTAGGATCTTATTTTAGGAGTTTATGTGTCCAGTTCCTAGCTATGTTTCCATCTTGGTAGTAAATTACTGAGATGAAAGAATAAAACTAATGGATCCAGGATAAGAAGGGCTATTTACAAATATGAGAAAGGCTGATATTCTTACTGCAAATTACACTGGCATTAGAAGAGCTTAATTCCTGATCTGACAAAAGGCAGCTGGGAGAAAATCAGAAAAAGCGCTTATGATAGTTTCAGGCAGATTTCCAGAGCTGCAGTGGAAAGCATTTATGGGGTGAGAGAGAGAGCAGGCAAGGCTGTGGCGAAAAAGAGGTACAGTGGCACTCCAGTGGAGGCCAAGCCAGAAGACTTAATCTCTTTGTATGCATGACATTTAAAAATTGCCCAACAAAAATGTGGAGATTCTGAGACGAATCCACATCACCAAACCCTGCCTGTGTGTTCTGAGTTGGCAAGGGAGTCCCTAAGATTGCTGGGCATCTCTTTGTCTCAGAAAAACATGAGAATGTAAATATGCTAATTGAAGGATTGTTACTCTCCACTGCCCAAAGCTTCAGTATTAACAAATTGGTATTAAAGTTATTTTGAATAGATACCTTTGGAAATAGTCAAGGGACATGAGCCCATATCAATCTCTGGATAATTTTACAGGCTGGAAAATGTGTTTCAGATTAATATTTGTCCAATGTGTTCTGCTAATCACGTTTGCATGTGCATAGTAGGTTCTACTTCTACAGTTCTTAAACATATGACTCATTTGCAGTGAGGATACCAGCAATAATACACTATTAATGTAGTTTAAACCTGGGCAATAAAATAAAATTCATAGTGTTTATGTTTTCATGTAAAATTTAATATTTCTTCCTGGGAGACTGAAGCTGGTATTTTTGTAGCTAATATCTATTTCACTCCTGAGAGACTTTAATATATCTTAATGTATATCAGAAATAAAACATACTAGAATTAGACTGAATGAAAAAAAGGACTCATTAAAATCTCAGTCAGGGCTTCTCACTACCTTAAGTCACTAAAGTGAAATTTTACATAATGTGGAAAAGGAAAGATTTAAGAAACAGATTTTTCTAAAAGAAACCGATGTGCTATTTCACAGTCCAGTGAGCCTCTACTGTTCATTGCAACCTTTTAATAAGCTGTTATTCCAAAAACTCATTGGAATAATTTTAATACATACTTTTCTCTTTTAAACTTAAAGGAGAGACTGACTTGCATTGTGTATTTTTCAATTTCAATTTTACCAAATTAAATTATATAAAAACCAAAAACTAGGATACAGATTTTCTTTTCCTCACCAAAGCATAGGCATGCTTTGAAAAATAGAGCATTTCCTTACAAAATATGTTTTGCCATTACTGCTTCTCACAGATCCAGTGTTCAATATTCAATCAATCTGATTTTTTCACTGTTTTCAGAATAGCACCTCAGATATATTTTTTCACTCTTTAACTTATAGGTGCTTTCTTACATGTTTTCTGTTTGATTTTTTTTACTTGGTGTCTATGGTTTTTGAGGCAAGCTGTATTCATATGCTCACTTGTATTTACTTGGGTATTTGAAGATTTTCCACTACTTGGACTGCCTTAGATTCACCCACTCATTCAGTATAAATTATATGGCTGATCTTGTAGCAGTATTGAATGGAATGCATTGCTTGTCAAAGAAGGTAGAGACTTGTGATGTAGTGTTAGGCCAGCTTACATCACACCTTAGCATTTCATGTCACCATCTCTGAAAACCATACTTTGCTGTACAAATCTGTTAGCTTTCTGGAGTTCTTTGCAAATAATTAATTTTAATTTTTGTAACAATCTGTGAAATATACTAAAATTCACAGATTGTTTTGTTTTCTTTTCTTTCATTTTGTTTTTGGGTGAAGAGATAAAAACTGTCTAAATGTTTGCTCACTTGTATGCGGAGTTCTGCATGACTGAAGAAAACCTTGTTTTTGAAACTTTTGATATCTCTTGAAATGCTACCTTTGTAACAGTAGGCCAACAGATTTGCAGGATGCCTTCAAAGCTGGCATGAAGGCTCTCAGAAGGTCCTTAGACTAGTTAGATCCCAAATAGTGTTTAAATGGTGAAAAGCAAGCAGTTCAGTGCTGCTGGTCTCACTTCTATCTTCGCAAGGTTTTCTTACTAAGAAAATCAAAGCCTCAGTCTTGTGCCTTTGGTCATAGTTATGCCTTGCAACTCTTCTGGTTCTCCATCCCTTCTGAATTTTAAACGCACACACTGAAGCACATTGCTGCTGTTTTGCCACCAGCAACAGGCCAAAAAAGGATTTGCTCTCTGCATGTAGGATGGTTGCCCTAGTGAAGCAACATGGTGTAACCAGTTTTTTGGTCTAGGCGCTTACAGATATCCTTTCTAATGGATATGCTTCATGTCCAATTATTAATGGAGGAGCATTAATGGAAAATACCAGAGGAAACCTACCACTTTTACAGCTTTCTAGATGTTTCGTACATGACCTTCTTGTATACAATCCTCTGTCTCTGATGATCTAGATCCCCTTAAAATAAGGGCTTTTAAAAAATAAGTTCTCAAATAACCTGTAACCTCATCTAACCTTTAGAAAATCAAACACAGTGAAAGAAGAGGTTTGACCAAAGGGTTATTAAAGTTTAGGGAAAGGCTGAGGCTGCCAGTCAGTGGTCTTTTCTGAAATCTGAAACACAGTGTTCTTTTAGTGCTCTCTTGTAGTTATCATGGTTGAATGAGGTAGAATTTCTTTACATATAAATGATATGGTATGGACATAGAAATATGATATTGTACTGTGCAATCAGTGTATGCAGTTCTTGGAAAAGATACTGTTTGTACTTTCTATAACATGTGAAACCACAATTTCAAGCTTTAGTATTTGTATATGAACTTTGTGGGAGATAGGCTCTTTAATATGGACAAAATGTAAAATTATAATATAAATTTTAAAATTGGGAGAGAGGACAATTTTGAGAAACACCAAATTTCTGATATAACTTGTATATACATTTATGTTTATCTTTATTGAACTAAGAAAAAAGACACATAAAAAGCTAATGGAGGTGCCAAATATTATTTTATCTTTCAGTAACGAATTCCTTAAAAACTGAAGTGAAACAAGATTATACATGTCTACAATTATCTTTTAAATTAAAAATTAAATAATCAGAATGCCTGGATTGGTGAAACAAATGGAGGAAATGCTGTAAGTGAACTTCAGTAAAAGAAAGATGGGATATTATACTGAGGATCTTCCTTGTGCTGTCTTCCCCTTTTTTGGTCATATGCTTTTGGAAGTAATATTTTCATCTAACTGGAACTTTCATTATGGCTACTTTCAGTTTCCATAATTTCAATTAATTTTCTCATATATATCCATTTCTCAGCATGTGCACAGCTTTAAGCACTGCAATAACCCCATGGGAATGGGTCCTGCAAGTTTCGTGCATGGTTAAGTTTTCAAAGGACCAAGATGGAACTTAGACAATAACTCATTTAGAAATTTAAATGGGGCTTCCAAAATGCAAAAGGGAACAATGTGAATGAAACACAGCACCTCTTATTAAGTGGTTTTGAGGCTGAAAAACCAGCTGTGATATTAATCTGTATTTTAATCTGAAGATTTATTCATAAAGTCATGGAGACCTTTAATATTGTTGCCCAGACCAATGTATATAAACTTTTGAGACAAATTATTAATCATTTGCGGGACAGGCTCTTAAGTTCCTGAAAACTGAGATAAGCTGAATCTAAATATATTTCATTGCACTTTAAAGTGTAAAGAAGCATCACTATGAGCAGAACTAAGTTCTCTTATTTTTCTCTATATAGCAATAAACCAAAAATGTGATTTTATTGATTTATAAATTAGGACCTTCATTAAACATTTGTGGTCTGGTTATACATGCAAGCTGTATCTGTCCTTTCATGGGATACAGAATGAAGATCCCTGTCACATGCAATTGCTGTATGTGGAAGACAAATGCTACATTAACTTTCTTCAGTGGAGTGAATGTTTGCAATATTCAATATAGTAAAATTTTATCTTTGCTATGAGTTATTCAATAACCCACATCTAAATCCTTTCTCATTCTTCACTTTGACAGGTTGAAATCCAAAAGTATTTACTCTTTTTGTGGTAAGTTTTGGTTGTTTTTTTTTTTTTTTAGCAGAAGCCACACCGGTGAATGCCGAGTTAACTGAGATTAATCGAGGGAAGAGCTGGGATTCTTATCAATGCAGGCACAAGGAGCTGACAGGAACCTACAGTCCAGTTCTGGTTGAACACTGGTAACAGCAATAGAGCTTTAATCAAGAAGAATCCATAGACCATCCCATTTTCATATCCTCACATAATGCAGCTACAGAATGCTTAAAATCAAGCAGAAAGAAAGAGTAGCAACCCTTGAAATGTTCCAGACGAATAGAACAAGGAAGGTCAGATTTCAATAGAATAGCAAGGAAATTGGAGACTCTGGATACCAAATGTGGTCAACACTGGGATCATAAGCCTAATCTATCAACTAAGCCTCTGACGGATCTACCATTTTAAATCTTTTCTCTGTCTGTGAAGGATCTCCACAGAAAAGTCTCTTCACACCCCCAAAATTCTCAAAATTATACATTGAAGGGAGATTGTAAGGAGGAATCCTTTCTGAATGCTGCAGGAAACTGAAAAGCACAGGATTAACACAGTATAAATATGGTGCAATTGAGCAGTGATTCAGTTTTGTCTTGGATCTCCTGGGCAATACCAAGATAAAGAGTAAATGTCTTTAAAAAGAAAAAGAAAGTCCTATATTTGATACAGATATGGTAAAAAGCAATCTTACGTGATTCAGAAGACTGTAACTGGAACCACACCATTTCCAAATGTTTTACTGAAAGTTAATTAAATTCTTATATTTGAAGTGAAGCCTTTGGTGATGCTAAAAATTTGTTGCCCCTTGGAATGTGCTCCTCAATAAAATGATTACTTCAGAATCTCTTTGCCTCTAAAGGCATCAAATAAGCCAATTCTTATGAGGCTTAGCTATATTAGAGGGCTTTTCAGACCAAATATTTTGCACCATTTATTAAAAATTATCTTGGAAGCATATTCTATGTCAGTGTGTGTTTTCCTCCTTTTAGCAGCTTTGTTCTGGTGTCTATGTTAATGATTCTCTGAGGCAATTCTCTCAGGACATGTCATGGAAAACATAGTGCTCAAGATTCCTTTTCATCTCTGTATTCTCTTCACACCTTAATTAAAATGAGATACATTGATAAATCCTGAAAGAAATGGGATAATTACCATTGCTTTTCCCAAAGGCTGAGATTAAAAACGTTTCCTTTTATTTTGTTCCTTCTAAAGGCAGGAAGTAAGGTATTTTCCTCTGCTGTCTGTGGAAACATTCCTATGAATATTTATTTCAAAAAAATTTGTAATTCTACTTTCTGTAGACAAGAATTTTCCCAAGATATTTCAAAGATTGTTTGGTTTTTTCCCTAGAAAAATTGGCAGAACCTAAACACAATGTAACAATAGACCTTTTTCAGACCAGCAGTGTTTGTCTGCTATTCTGAAAATGCTTCTGTAACAGACAGCTTTGCAGATGTCAACTGTTAACATGTTAACTTCATCAGGTTTCCATTTTTGCTATAAGTATAGACTTCCTAGCTGAATAATTGCTTGTATTCTAATATAGCCACTTATATGTTGTAAAGTGTTTTGTTGTTTGGGTTTTTAACTTTTTTCTTTCAATTATGTTTCATTTTTAAACTTGAGCCTTGGGAGTAAAAATATTAAATGAATTTTTGAACATTTTTCTATGAATATCCAGGTTCTCCTATTTATTGTATGAAACACCATTCGGCACAAGCTTGGCACATTCCATAGTGTCCAGTTTAACAAGTGTCAGGAAATCATTGTCCTTTCCCTGTACCATTCAGTTTTATTTATTAGATCAAACAACACCCCATTGGGGTGTACTGAAAGTGCGTTGAAATGCTTTGCTGTCTCTGTGTCCACAAGATGTCAGTGTGGATTCTTAATTCACTTCTCTTACTCTCTATCTTATATTGTTGAAAAAAATCACTACAAACTCTGGCAACCACTCAGCAGACATTTCCTTTGAAGCTGAAAGGAGTATTCATCACACAAAAATCCCATTATTGGCCTGGGTCTGATCTCTGCTGTTTAAAGGGATCAAGTTGGTGTTTCTAATCTTTCCTTGGAGGAGAAGTACTAAACTTTGGATGTGTGTATTCAGCACAGAGACCAGTGAAACTAGTCTGACAGCTGACACAACAGAGCTGGTGGGATTGAGCAGTAGAAGACATTGCTGAATTCTGGAGCAGAAAAAAGGTGCTTATGGCACGGAGCTGTAAAATCTTGCTAAAATTGCTCAGATATAAGGCTTGCTAGGCTGGTGCATAATGATTTTATTTTTTTTTAAACATGAATTAATATTTCTGCATTGGCTTGAATTGCAACATCTAGGTGCTACCATGCAGTTGGTTTTAACTGGTTATCTCACCCTAACAAGTATTGTTTAGGAATAGGTGCTGCATATTCATCTCCTTCTGTTTAAAGCCTGTTAAGCTCGATGATTTTACTTCAGGTTGTTTACTGTGTCTTGCTATTTATACATCCCTGTAGCAAGGGAAAAAGCTAGCAGAATTTGGTAAGCTTTCAGTGCCCGAATAGCTGCTTAAATCCCGCTGAATTTCATCTGAGTTGCCAGCTTTTGCTGAGGAGAATTCGATTGACCTTAATGCTACGGATATGTAGCACGTAAGAGGCATTTAATCAACTCTCACACACCACTGCTTTGAAAGCCTGCTTGAAAACTCCAAAGAAATCCTGGTAAACATTTTATTAGAATGCATTTTTAATCAACAGTTTACTTCATGCAGCCACATACGGGAGCTAGATACATTTTTTTTCTTAGATAAATGAACTAAAGTGAACTGTGGTTAGTAGACTACTTAATAAATATTTTCTAAGTGAGGCTTGAAGAAAAACAATAGCTTTGAAGGAAAATTAAGACAGATCTGCAGAAAACGTTTTCTAGCCCTATGCACAAAAAGAATGTGATTGATATGCCTTGTATGGCAGAACCTGGTTTTATTTCCAATATATCTCTCAAGGTAAGGCAAACAGCAGGGAATCCACATTTATCAAAGCCAAAGCTCTTTTTTTTGGCAATTAAAAAGAAGTTTAAAAATGTATCCTTTGCCTATCACAAGGAAGATCTCTTTTTTTTTCAGTGAGAAAATATGTTAAAAAAAAAAAAAAAACATCAGGTTGCAAATGTAAATATATATATTGACTGTGCTTCATTCTTCTTGCACTGTTGCATGGGATCCAGATGAACTGATATATTAGTATTATTTTTTTAACATACTTTTCTATGTAATTGCATTTCTGGTTATCTTTAAGTATAGCTTAGGTGTGAGAGCTGTGAGAATCTGAAGAAACACTGTGTGCTTCCCTTGTTCATTACATTGTGAAAAGCTACAATGTTACTTAAAATAAGATGATGAGGTATTAGATCTCACATTTTAGGGGTGAAAATTCTTTGTTCATTTTAAGATAGTACATTACTGTTCACAATTATAATTTGAGTCTTTCAAGTTTGATGATTCTCCCGTTATTTGTTATGTCCCTGGTATGTCTCCAATATTTGTGTTACAGAAGCCTTCTTTCATATTCCCTTTTGTCAGCGACCTTAGAAGATAAGAGGGAAATATTGGGAAATATTTTTCCAAATTTGGGAACATATTCAGATGTTCTCGTGGCTCCCACTAACACCCACACACACACCCACAAAAAAAAAATTGTCTGGGATTCTATGAAAGCCATTTTTTTTCATGGAAACCTTATAGAAAAGAAAAATGTCTAGTGTAGAATATAACTGTTGTCACTACCATGTGCTTGCTTACTCAGTGTTTTCTATACATTCAGTCTTTGGTACAGAACACTTGTTTTTGCCATTTTGAAACAAGATCACAATTTCTGAAAGATGATTTCCTGAGGATAGCTTCTTGATGGCCCCTTATGACATAGGTAAGTTTGGTACCTTTGGCAGGCGTTTGTATATATCCTACCTTTGTCTCTAGGGCTTTTTAGTGTATGATAGCAAATAGGATTCTCCCATCAGTAAAATAATTTTAATTTTTCAGATGTAAAGAACAACAGCAGTTCAGATAAACAGACTTCAACTTCTACAGCAAATGGGAATATTATTTTAAGATGCTGCAATCGACAGTAACCAATTGCGCTACCATGTGCTGATGTGTTAGCAGATGCTAAAGGACTTTTAACCTCATTAGAACACGGTATGATAATGATATGATAATTCAGTGAGATTAGGCCTTATTCCTGGTTAAATGTATTGCTGAAGGCAGCTAATGCCTTGCTGGCAACTTCTTCAGGTCTGAGCTTACAGACCAGAAGGGGAAGAAGCTTTGATGATCTCTTTAGGGGCTAAATTACACCTCCTTTTGATAGGTATGGAAGCAAAAATAAAAATACTGTTCTGACTGATAAACCCCACTGTGCATGCAACCATTTTTTGTAATGGTAAAAGAACCGTATTTGAGAATATTTTCCATCTGATCTCTTAAGGAAAAGAAGACAAGACTTCTGTCACCCCCTTAATTCCCCCTAAAAATATGAACCCTTTGGGCAATTAAAAAAGAATTGAAAGATGTGAAAAATACCTCCAAGATAATGAATTACCTTAAAGCTCCACAAAAGTTGTGAGGAGAAAGATTTGAATCACTTCCTCTTTTGGAGAAAAAGGCAAGTATTCTCTTATGGAAGGGCAGCATAGAGGGCACAAGCAATTCAGGGCGTTCAAGGAGATCATTGCTGCTAACTTCCCAACACAAGTGACAAGAAGTTGTGCAGGAGATGCATCTTATTCTTACAAAAAAATCCAAAGACCAAAACCAACAACAACAAAAAAAAAACCTGACCAGGGATGTGAAGCCTGAGGAAAGTCCTAGCTGCATAGACTATAGGTTCAGGAGTGGACTTCAGGATCCATAGATGAAGTATCAAGGCAAAACTCGGCATCAGGACAGTTATTGCTATATTTAACAGCAATAACTAAACATAAACTCAAACTTTGACTTCAAGGGACAAGATTTTGATCTGTTCAGGGACCTACCTGGAAGTATGCCATGGGAAAAAATCCTGAGGGAAAAAGGAGTTTCAGAAAGCTTGTAGGTTTTCAAGGATAGCCTTTACTAAATTAAAAAATTGTCCAACCTCACGTGTAGGAGAATGGCAGAAGACCTGTGTAGCTGAGCAAGCAGCTCCTAACTAAACTCAGACTGAAGAAGAAACACACAGGTAGAAGTTGCTTCGGGTAAATATGCAGAGAGGAAATACAAAAACATTGTTCAAGTGTGAAGAGATATGGTGAAGACAGCCAAAACATATCTGGGATTGAATCTGGAAGAGAACAGGATGTACCATAGGATATCCTTCAAAAAGTACACAGATAACAAAAAGCACACTAGGGAAAACATGACTTCTGTGCTGAAGTCAATGGGAATCCTAGTGACAAAGTATATGGAGAGGACTGAGGTACTCAAGGCCATCTTTGTTTCAGTCTCTACCATCAGGATTTGTCTTCAGGAATTCTAGATACCTACAACAATATGAAAGCCCGGGTAAAGGAAAACTAAACTATGGAAAATTTAAACAAACTGGATGTTTGGAACCCATATATTATGTACTTATAGCTATGAAGAGTGCTGGTCAATGTCATTTTCATTTGTCTTTGAAAGGTTATGGCAATCAGAAAAGGTTTCTGAGGGCTTGAAGAAAGCAAATATGACTCCTATCTTGAAGAAAACCTAGGAGGATCTGAGGAACTACAGGCTGGTCAACCCCCTTATTCTGGGGAAAATGGTAGACCAAATAAACCTAAAAATCTTTTGCAAATTTATAAAGAACAAGAAGATGATTGGGCATAGTCATTGTGGCTTTAGTGAAATGGTGCTTGGCCATTTCAAGTGTCTTTTATGAGGAAATGACTGCCTAGGTGAATGAGGGAAGAGGACTGGATATTGTTTGTCCTGACTTTAGTAAGGCCTTTGATGCTGCATCCCACAACATACTCATAGACAAAGTATGAAGCATTGGCTAGGTAAGTAAGCAGAGAGATGGAAAGAAAACTGGACTCAAAGGGTTGTGACAAGCTGTCTGGAGGCCAGTCAATAGTAGTGTATCTTGGAGTTGTTAAGGGGTTGATGCTGTTTCAGTATTTTCATTAATGATGTGGTTGATGGGAGAGGCAACAAGTTTATAAGTTGTTTTTGACCTGGGGGGTGCATCAGGTAACACTATGATATGCCAGTTGGTTGTGTTGCCATCCAGAGGAACCACAGCAGGATGAAGTAATGGTCTGATGGTAAACTCACAAAGTTCAAGAAAAAGCAATGCAAAGCTCTGCATCTGAGGCAGAATAGCATCAGGCAGTGCTGCGCACTGGGGATTGACGTGCAGCAAGGCAGCCTTACAGAGAAGGCCCTGTATGTCTCAGTGAATGTCAGGCTTAACATCTGCCCGCAATATGCCCTTGCACCAATGCAGGTCAGTGGTCTCTTGGGCTGTAAAAACTGTTGCTAGCAGGTCAAGGAAGACTGTTCTTCCCCATTAGTCAGCACTGGTGAGATCACATCTAGAGCACTATATCCAGTTCCGGGCCTCCCAGCACAAGAGATACATGGACTTAATGGACTAAGCTGACTGAAGGGCCACAAAAGTTATTAAAGGACTGGAGTACCTGAAATATGAGGAGAGACTGAGAGAACTGTTCAGCCTGAAGAGGAGAAGGCTCAAGGGGAATTTTATCAATGTGGATTGATATCTGGTGAGAGGGACTAAAGAAGGCGGAGACAGAGTCTTTTCAGTAGTATCCAGTGGATGGGAAAGAGGCGATGTGCACAGTTTGAATTGCAAAAAAATCCATTTAAACCTAAGGGGAAAATGTACTGTGTGATTTGTCAGGCGCTGGAACATGTGGCTGTATAGCTGTGGTTCACAGCTATAGAATTCCCTGTGTGGATCTCATCATACAGATTTTAAAGAGAACTCATATCTGACTTAAGAAATAAATCCTGCTTAAGAACTAAGAGAATAAGTTCAGTGTTTAGGACAGTATTTTCTCTCCATTAGCAGACAATTCGCTCACTGCTAGTCTTAGTAGCAATTTTGATTGCATCAAGGCTTTTTTTATTTAAGATTGAGACATCTGGTCGGTTTCACTGTGAAATGAATTTTGAAAGTGATTTTTGCATATTTTATATGTGGATCGCTTTGGAGAAGACTAGCATCATGTTTGACATTTAAAAGTCAGATTTCTACTGTTTCTTAACCAAGTTATGGTATGTAATATCGTCTGAACACATAAAGGCTGCAGGATCCAAGAAATCTTGTCTTTTCAGGGCTGCCTTTCTGCAGGTCAATTTTCGAATTACAGTAATGAAATTATACATGATTTTGTTACACTGGAATTTTAATACAATCTCATAGAGTTATACATGTTTCTTGGTGTCTTACTTAGACAGGGATGCTATGATGGAAATATAGTCTTACCTGATAGAACAGAGGAAGATGTTCTTGTCATTACAGTGCTGCCAGGAGATAAAAAATTTGTGGTTAATTCTGGTGGTTTTCTTAAGCTTCCTGTATGATCATTGGCAAGTTGTTTTGGATGAAAAATTACTGTAAATAATGTCAAAGCTGAAGTTGTACCAACCGTTTTTAGATCATTTCTCCTGTTAATTACTGTGACTTTTCTTCTCAAGCTGGGGTAGAAATTCTTTTGTACTGTAAGATATCCTTCAAGCTACTTGTTAATTCTTGTTATTCCCTGTTGTCTGGAGTTTAATCAGAGTTCTCAAGAGACCACCATAGTATGTGTCTCTGAAAATCAGAGTGCCATTGACATTGTGTTATTGGAATGATAATATACCTGTTGCTGCTGCAAATGACCACTTAATATCCAAAGATTGGTCTAGTTTCTGAGAGATCAATGAGAAGCAGTTTATCTTTTGTCATAGGGGAAATTATGACTATGCCTTAATCTTATTATATCTCTCAAGAAAAATCAAATGAAGCCTTATAGCAATAGAGTTACACAGCGATAGTGTAGTTTAAGTTTTTGTTGGCATGTCCATTTAAAATCTTTTATCTCAAGGAAGTATAACCCAGTGTTGGCTCTGAACTAAAGCTTTGCACAGTGATCTTATCACTATGGGAGTTTATTTCCAATTACAGCTACAACAAAAAAAATTAGTATGTGGATGTTTATATTCAGCAGAATATAATTTTATGAGTGACAGATATTTATATTTAGGTTTTCAGTTTATTAAAAATAGAAAAGCAAAAGCTCTATTTCTCTTTCTACAATGAATGAGGAGAAGATATGTTCAGGGGTAGCTGAACTCAGAACACCTTGAGAAACACAAAAAAGAGGGCTAATCCTGGTCTAATTGAAGCCTGATAAAGGTTTTCCATTGACCTTAAAAGAGAAGAGATTCATGCATACTCTGAAAGAGAATTTCTTTTCCACTCTCAGTCTGGCTAAGAACTTTCCTCATTATTTGCATCTGTTATTACTTGCGTCTACTTATTAGTAGTGTAAATTTTTAGTTAAATTCAATTTGCTCATAAAGGATGTATTGCATAGTAAGATACAAGTAGAATCTTGTACAATCCCACTGAATTCACTAGAAAATGTTCTGTTGAATTTAATATCCAGTAAAACCAATGCTCTTACATTAAAATCAAGATATGAGCAGACAGAGGGGAAAAAAAATCCACTAGAATTTTTCAGTCTTTTGGAGCTTTCTAATAGTTTTGGTCATCACTGCTGATCCAAATTAGACAGCATTTCAAAAATGCCAGGACAGCATCAAGCTGCTGCTTGTCCTAAATCTGATATTTCTCAGGGCAAAACCCCCCATACTAGACACTTGGAAGCATGAAAAAATGAAAAAAGTTGAAATACCTTGAAACCACATCAAAAAATTTTGACATTTTCCATACACATTTGGCAACAATTTAAAAAAGGTTGTTGGTTAAAAGACAGTTATAGAATGAGCATATTGAAATGGCTTCCTGAAAAGAGTGCTAGCTACAAATGTATTTCGTATCATAGATGGCTTTTAAATCAATAAAATTCAAGTTCATTGGGTTTTTTTACAATAACAGTCAAGTAATGAGGAAAACCAAGAAATACAATAATAACTATATAACTAAAAGCTATTTGAACATCTACTATTTACCTCACTAAGACAATAAAGACAATTCCAAATGGAATTATGCATTATTTTATTAATACCTGCATGTTTGGTTCCCAACACTCTTGGACAGTTCATGTGTGTTTTTAACTCCTACTGACTGTGATAAAATTAAAGGGAAACATAGAAGCTATTTCAGGAGATTTGGTAGTAAAATACCTAAATCTCATTAACTTTTAGGTCTTTTGGATATCTTGACTCATTTGAGAGCAGAAGATTGTAGTGTGGGTGCTCTATTGAGCCTTTCAAAATTTGAGTAGGGTCTCCTAATCTGTAGTTCTTTGCTATAGATTTTGTGTAAAAAAAAAAAGGGATAATTTAAAAATCAATCCTAGAAATACAAGTCTAGAGGAATGGAGTGAGACCCTTTACTCTGTTCCCTACCTCATTTGGGTATTATCTGCTTTATCATACTTCACAGGGGGTTTCTAACCCATACTCAATAATCTCTGACTTAAACACCTTGAAACTCCCTGAGAATTAAATGCTATCCTTATCCTTGTCCTTACTCTGTAGCATATTTTGTAATATATTATTGATTAGTTGTTACTCAGCTTCCAATTAAAAATAATATCTTCCTTTTTCTCTGAAAAACTCTCACCTGTCTCTTTTTTACCTGTTTACTTTTCAAAAAAATAGGCTCTTTGTTTTAATAATATGAAGACATTTTTCTTCTTACACAATTTTTATTTTTGCTGTTTATGAATGAAGTTTTATAACCCTGTCCTTCAGGTCCCTGACAGTAATTTTTAGCTTAGCATCCATTCAATTTTAACAAAGACAGTGTCTTTCTCATCATCAAAGTTTTCAACAGAAATTCTAAGGCATGGCAGGTTTAGAGATTTCTAGCATAATGGAGACTAGTCATCATTATAAGTAAGGTTTTGCAACCACTTTTGTACTCTTTTGAAAGCTCTATAATTCTCCATTATTTTGTTCACGCTAAGTACTATGAATCAGTTAAGAGCCTTAACAGTAGGCAAGATGCTTGAGTTACATTGCTTTTCCTATCACAGGAGGAATGATAATATTGTACTTGACAAAGTCATACAAATTTGCTGCTCATTGTCTTGCAAACCACAAGATGGCTACAGACTTTCTATTTGTTCTAGTTGTTTATCTGGAAGTGGAAATTGACAAGTCTGTAACTGTAGCATAAAAACTCCATATTTTTTGTTCTTCTGAACTTTTTCCCATAGATTCTCAAAAACATGTAGTAGCATTGCCGTTTTCAGATAATTCTACTTTAAAGAAATATGGACAACAGGGAAAGTAAGAATGTTTTCATGTTTATGTTTTTAGTCCCTTTTGAAAGTCTTATTGAAGAAGTGTATTAAAACGGGTCTATATTTTATTTGGGGAGATTTAACACTATTGCTGCTAATCCTTGCTATCTTTGTTCATTGTTACAATTTCATCAAGGCTTATAGCCCCTCAAAGACTAGAACACCAAGGAAATACAGCTGACATATTTGTTTCGCCTCCCACAATCTAAGTTAACCTACTCTTACCTAGGCTGATGGACAAATCAGTCCATGACACCCATAGATGAGTATTGCTTTGTGATCTGTGGCTGTGTCACAGTAGCAAGAAGTATAGCAAAATCAGGACGAATTTGTGGAGTAACTAGTGCTGTAGAACTGCATAAATATCAGAACATCCACATTTATGTGTATTTTAAAGATTTGACTTCACATTAACTCAAATATGGCCCTAATGACTAAGCATGCTCTGTCATTGGCATGATAAGATGCACTCTGGTTTAGTTTCATCTGGAATCAATTTAATTCACACTCTCTGGGCTTCCATTATCACATGTCACAGTAAGGGGGAATTAGGTGATTTCCTCCTACAATGCAGTCCTTATTCACACTGAAACACCATGCATTTTCTAGGGATACTCCTGTAATTTTGGAAAATCGGCTGTCTAGTATCCACTTATGCATCTAGACACCATTAGTCTTGTATTTCAAATATACCATGAAGGTCACTTCTGTGGGAGCAGTAGATTCTGCATCTTCCTTTTACCTCCCTTCAAAGAAAGAAAGCTGAAATACAGTTTCTAACTCTACTTCTGTCTTGCTTTGCCAAATCCCACTATGTTACAGATAGATCTGAGGAGTCTAATGTGTGACAAAAAGTTAAGCACTTTCAAGAACCATAAATTTTTTTGTAATATTTGTGATTGCTAAAAGCCTAGTTAAATGAGTCATGCTCGTGTATGATAATGGAGACTGTGCTAAAGAGAATCTCTACATAGTCAGACATTTATTTAAGTTGTTCTTTTCCTTTGTTTACTGAGTTTACATATGCCTCATAGCAGCAGAGTAACAAATAAGGGAAGATCATGGTAATAGTTAAACTATTCATCTATTTAAACATCTTCAAAGTAATTGGTGGGGTTGTTTGCATCTTGGATGGGTGTTGTGTGTAATGTGCAAGGAGGTTTGAGGATTTTTTAACGGTAGTTTCCTGCCAAGGATGCCATGCCTTCAGTACATGCCATGGTATCAGCGACAGGAAGGATACATTGTGGAGGTTATGTTTTTCTTTCTTGCTTGGCAGGTTTCTCAAGGGCTTTGGGATTCTTTGTAAAAGCTGTTGCAGCTATATGGCAAGAGAGGAGTAGCTCCAAAGTTATTCTAAAGACCAGATTAATACGGCTATCATTTAGGTCACACATTATGAGGCCCTGCTATGCATGAAGCAGACATACAGAGAGCTGTGGCAGTGACTGTAACTTGCCACATGTGCTTGTGCCTGTTCTGCCAAGCCTTGCAGTGATGTCATGTAGTAGGGCTCTGTGTCACCAGCTGCAAACACAGGTGGGAGTTTCAGATATCTGTCCATTCACAGGCTTTCCTCTCAGTAAAGTTGCAGGCTGCACTCATCCTGGATGAACTGTGTGTGCCATTTCTGCCTGCCCCAGTCTGCTGTGTAGATGCTTCTTCCAAACGAGTACATTCTCTAAGGAAGTGCCATCTGTTTCTTTCTGTGATTTTTTCCCTACTCTGTTGAAACACTATTAAGAAGGACAGATCTGTCTTTCTCTGTCTTCTCTCTTTTGTTCAGCCCTACTCTTTTGAATAATGGTATTTTACAATTCACTCACAATACACTGTGCAAGCAAATACAGCAGGTCCATCACCTGGCACATCCCACAAAGACAGTATGTGGTAAGGTCTTCATGTGCTGATTTTCATGCTTCTCTCACGTACATGCAGCTTTGGTGCAAAATCAGGTGTTAGTGATTTTCATCATGCAACCTGTAGTACAAGGAAATTCATAGCCCGGAAAAAATACAGGAAAGAAATGCTTATGCAGACCTTAAAAGAAAGAAGTAGAAGTGGTCATTTCACCTGTGCTTGACTTTAAATAGTATATCCTAATTAGTAATAATTTATTCTTTTTCAATGTAGAGTCATTGTCCAAATTTCAAAAGAGAAAAATCGTGTTAAACTCAATGAAGATGGCTTAAAGAGGAATTATTTCAACATTTGTCTTTTGAGTATTTCACTATTCTCTTTGCAATATTTTGGAGAGGGGCATGAAGGAAAGAAGGCTTTATGCTATTTTAAAAAAATACTTGCTCAGCTAGTTAGCATTCATTTAAACTGAAATGAAAAAGAATGAGTCTGCTTTACATCCTTTCTGAAAAAAGAAAATATCCAGTCACTCTTTAATATTAAGCAAAACTAGCACCCCCGTTTCCACAGTGGCTTTAAATGAACCCCAGCAGTTCATCACTGATTGCAGTAAGGTTACACAGTATTTTAATAAGGTTCATAAACAAAAAGTCTGTCTTTAGACCACTGCTGATTTTTCACACCATTTTACTTTTCATCTTCAGCACTTATTGTATTGTATAAACCTCCCGTCTTCATCTCCTGCACCAAACCCCACTAACTACTCAGAATCATGTACATCTTCCTAGTTGTTTCTCAGGCAGTGATTGTGTTATGAGATGGTCTGGGAAAAGAAGTTGATTTTCTCTGATTCTTTTGATGTCTACTCTGATCTGCTTCATAAACCCTTTTTGTACCTTTAGTTTACCTGTACGCTGAACTTAAACACTAATGTCAGCAGCCTATGAATTAAAGCAATAGGTACGTGAAATTTCATTTGTAGAGCTCCACGCAGGAGCTATAGTGAATAGTATATTCACTATGCATTCAGTTTAGTTGATGGGGAAAAAATCATCATCACGGTCTAAAAATACAGGATGTTCAACCTAGGGAAAAGGTATGTTTGAGGCTCTGAGTGAAACATCTGCTGTTGGGAACATGGGAAAGGTATACACACACAGAGGGGTTATCACTCCATCCATCCATCCATCCATCCATCCATCCATCCATCCATCTCATCTGACATGTATCCTATTATCTTTTTACTGGATGTTAGGTGGCTTGTGGAACCCATCTGCTGAGGTTCAATGTAATCAAGCCTTCATAGCCACTTCAGCAGGGAATAGTTAAGTAATATAGCAACACAGCCCAGTTAGGTTTTCTGATGCTTTTCCACCATTCTGGTTTTCTTCAATATTAATATTGTCAAATACAATGAGATGTAGGACATTCCTAAGATGAAGCAATGGGTTTTTAAAATTTTTATTTATTCCTATAGATCAAAGCTGATTGTGGAATCATAATGATTCTTTTTTTAGCATCATTTCTGTGTGTGTCTCGTTACGTACTCACTGCTACTTATTGTTCAGCTCCTTCAGACTCTTGGGGTGTCAATAGTTTTAGGATGCGACCTTTATAATATCCCAAGGAAAACATTTTTTCATTAGATTATTGTTGCTTTCAGCTGAATGGCTTCAACATCACTGATTGACTACTAGAATGCTAAAGCATCTCAGAGAATTCAGTTGATGTGTTTGTGAGGTTTTGTAAGAATAAGATAAAAAGGAGGGGAAATGAAGAATGAATTAAGGTGTATTCTTAGGTTCTTAATTTCCTTAATCGATGAAAAAGATTGCTTTGAATTATATAATTCCTTCCCTGGTGCCTCATTTGAAAACTTGCTGGAATTGTTCTCCAATTTTTCTGATTTTCCATTTCATTACTGAGAAGGGTATAAGCTGCATTCATTGAACATTACTTGCTGCTCTGGAAGACAGAAGGATTTTGCCCATAAAATCCAGCTTATATGCTTTGAAGTTGCTTTGAACTAGTTTAAATTATCAGTGCTACTTTACAATTAAGAAAATTACATGAGACAGGGTTGTGACAAACATTTTTAAATTTGAGGAGTTTTTTAATAACAAAGTCCAGTATCAGCCAAAGGGCATATCTCTTACTGTTAGCTGTCAAGGGAATCAAAGCAGACTCTATTTCTAATTAAGAGATCTCATTTAGATGAGTGAACAAAAGTGGGACAATTTCATTCTGGAGAGTTTTGAATGTACAGAGGAAAGGATGTATAGTAAGGAGGTAGACACTCTGCATCAATGAGGTTTAGTTAAGCATTTCTTAAAATTCCCCCCAAAAATTAAGAATAATTTTTAGCTATGTGTCTCCAATAGTTTTTCTCATGTTTTACTTTTTTTTTCCTAAAGCATTAGAGGAGCAATATTGAAAGTGAAAGATATCAACCCTTTAAATATCTGCTGGGTAGATGCTGGCACAAGAATGTTGTTTTACTCTTGATTGAAATCCTGTTGGTTATTTAGGAAACATATAGCTTAAAAGACCAAGATTATTGAATCTTAAAAATTGAAAAAATAGAAAGATATTACTTCATCTTTACTTTTCCTGATATATGTTGCTTTTAGACCTTTTTTTCTCACATTTAAAAATTAGTGAAAAATCCACTTACATTTTAGAGACAGGATTGTTATTCTCTAATTCATACTAATGAGAATGTTCTTCAGCAAAAATGCTAAAAATGTATTCATCAGACAAAGGAATTATTTATTACTCATTATAATGTTGTTGAGATGTGAAAAAATAGTAATTCATGGCATATTTATACTCACAGAACTGCCCAGAAATAACCAGCTAGCTCATTTCACTCAAAAGTGTGACGAAGTTGTGGACTGCTCTACCTATCTGTGTCTGGTCGATTAGTGTCGTGTATCATGCTGTAACAGTTCAGTATCCTAGGAAATATTCAGTTCAGTTTGGAAAATATTTCCCATACAAGAATTTTCCTAGTCCTCTAAATTTTTCCCAAAACAATCAAAAAAGTAGAATTTAGTAGGATTAATTACAAATGAATATTTCTCCACAGATTTGTACTATGGGATTGGCAGACAGAATGCTTAGTCTTATGTGTTTTGAATGTATGATCCCTTACAAGACCTTCATATTGCTTTTTTCAACTTTGTCAATTAGTAATTGTTAAATATTATGTTGGATCTCAGTGGATCTTTCTTATCTTATTTATCAAATTGCCATACATGGATTTATTCAGACAAGATGGAGACACTCCATATTTTTGTGGGTGAAATTTTAGAGTCAGATACGTCACATTCCTCCTACACATTTAAAAGCCTTTCAGCCAGTGCAGATTTTCTGGAGAGCAGAAGGGGCTGAGCAAACATATCAATTTGCTGGACTTATTCCATCGCATATTTTCTGCACTGATACTGGTGCTCCTCACAGTTATTCAACTTCAAAATGAAGGTGTTGCACAGGGATGGAGATTGAGCTCCAGTGAATATTGACTGCTCTTGGCTGCAGCTTTACATTGTCTAAATTGTATGAATAATCATCACATTTTACTCTTTAACATTATCTTTGAAAATTACTCAGTTGTTTTTTAAATCTCTTTGGGGAAATCACTATACAATGGAGGTGCCGTCTCTCATCCTACCTGAGACCAGTCCTGCAAATGCAATGTCATCGTGTTGCTGTCAAAATCAGAGCACATAATAACTGCTTTTAATGCCACTCGCTTCCAATTTGAAGAGAATGAATTCTAGATCTAAATTAGGATTCCAACACAGAAATTATTCTCTTGTCTCTTGTATTACTTTCTCTTCTGCTCCTCATAAAAAGGACACAAATACAAACAATTCAACAGTTACCAGTTTTATAAATGATGTGAGGTACATAATTTCTAGCTCTGTGGAGGTTTAGAAAGGCATGAAATGGTGGACGCAACTACTGAACCTATACGCCTGTGTGAGGGAGTTTCTAAGATTGCTCATGGTTTGGAGGGAAAGACCTCTCCAGAAGATGATTCAGCCCATCTAAAATGTGCATTACCAGAATATCACATCTTACCACTAATTGCAGAGGAAATTAAGGAATATTCCTGATTAAAATGCCAGAGTCTAGGTGGAGCTAATTCAGATTGAAGTGTCCAGCCCATGGAGGGAGAGGGAAGCTTATTCTGTGACCTTTACAATTATAACATCACGTCTTTCTTCATCACTCTTTCCTCCCTTTTATATCTGTGATATTTTAAAATTAACTCTTTTTATAACACCAAGTAGAAGAGAATAAATTCATGAATTAATAGCAAAACCTAATTTGTTTTTACAGAATTCAAGATAATTTTAATTTGGTTTCAGATGGTTGGAGTTTCAGAGAAAGATCCTTGAGTGATTAGCAGAAGTTTTTTCAGAAGATGATACTGCTGTAAGGAATTTACTTTTCACATTTAAAATCAGTAATATACGAGAGTGCATGGCAGATGCAACAAGTCAGTTTTATGTATTCGTAGCACAAAATGCTAAAGCTTTGACAATAGATGGCTGTTTCTGATCAGTATTTTGTTTATATACCCATTTTCTGTAGATTCTTTAGTTTAAGAGCTCTCTAGATTCTAGAGATGTTGAGAAGCATCCCATGGAACAGCGATGGTAACAATATAATTTAGTAGACAGCCAAAGATCAACACAGAAGGACGTGTTTCCCCCTTTGGATTTACACATATAAAGAGTGGGGGAAATTCACTGTAATGACTCAAAAGATCCTTAGAAATCCAAAATTATTTTCTTTGCGAGAAGGCTTCCTCCCTCCAGTCTGGTGTCTTGCAAGCCATCTCTGATTTAAAAATTATGAGATTTTCTTTAAGAGTCACAAACGACAAGCAAATAAGTTTGATATTGCAACATTGCTTTCTTTTTTAATCTTGGCATTGTCCACTGTGCAATAAATGCATTTGTTCTCCATTGTGGCCAAAGTGGAGTGTCTTCAGATCTGTCTGCGTTCTGCCATGAAGAACCTCAGTGAGAAATGTATGGTGACCCCACAACTTTTGAGCGCCAAGCTGGAAGTTTAGACAAGGTCCCACTTTCTGCAAATAATCCAGCATTTTTCTGAAATATTTTGCCCCTTGAAGCATCTTCAACTAGGCAGTCAACCTTTCTCAAAGAATGTTTTCTTAAAGATTGGAGAAAGAAAATATGTCTGAAAAGAAATATAAGCTACAGTTTAAATTATTTTATTTTTGAAGTGTAATAGATTTCTCACATATGAACCATGCTGGTGAGCCACCAGTAATTTGATGAAGGTATGGAAATTGTCAGCAATTCCTTCTTCCTGTTGCTAGGGAAACAACTCTGTGGGTATCTCTCTTTACAGTGTCTCTATTCCTTTGCAAATTCATTGGATAATGAAAGTATAACTGAATATTTTGCATTTTGTTAGCTATATCATCATTAAGAAATTACACAAAAACAAGACAGGTAAACAGAATTAAACTAAATATGCCAACTTATCTTCATTATTTTGGAGGGATTTCGCAACTAAAACATTCCGAATTTAGTTACAACTAAGTTTGATTCTATGTTTGATTTTATTCAAATCCAGGGAAATAATCTATGTTTGTTCCACATATTTTATTCCAAAATTTGTTTGATACTTGCCCATGGGACACTCAAAAATTATAATAACTTGTATATAATGTCAGAAATTACTTGCAAACATGCTTCTGCTGTAGGTATGTGTAACTTGCAATATGTAAAGCAAATGTTTTATCATGTTGTACTTTCCTATAGTGTGGTGTTTTGTTTTTTAAGTTTGTTCAGTTTCAGTTAGGCAGTTTATGTTAGTTAAGTTAATAATGGTTCATTCCTGTGTACCCCCTATTCCTTTCCTTCATGTTGGTACCTCCCAAGTTATTTTTGTCGGTTTTTCCCGCTTTGTTCCCTGTCAATCCTCGCTATCCCTGCCCAAACCCTTGTCAATCCCCCTTGCCCAACCCAAAACCTTCTAGAACCTTCCCTATCCATCATCCCTTTCCCTGCTAAGGGTTGGTTCCCTACAGTTTTCCCCTCCTGTGGTACCTGTCGATTCGTTCCTTGTCGTCCCTCATCCCTCCCCTAAGGGACCCCCATTGGTTCCCCTGTGTGCCAGCCCTCCTTCTGCCGAGGGTTTAAATCCCCTTCCCGAGCCTGGGTCGGGGCTATTTTGGTTCTCCCCGTTTGTGGAGAGTAAAACCCTCTTTGGACCTGAGAAGTGAGTGGCCTCTCTTTCACCTCCTTATCCTGTTCTCTCGTGAGGAACGCCATTTCCTGCAAGAGCTTCCACACACCTGAGTTGTTGCTACTGGCTGCCAGCGTGCGGGGCTTGCTAGCCAGAGCTCTCCACCTGTCGAGACGCTGGCTGACCGTGCCGGACACCAACACCATAGCAGTACCTTATTAGCAAAAAATAAGTGATTACATTTACTTATATAAGAAAAATAGGACATCACCTTTTAAATGTGAAGAGATATTCCAGTAGACTCCAAAGAGGCAGGGAGCCCATTCTGATCAATACATTGGTAGGAATATTGTGCAAATATATGATATGTATTGGCATAATGTCAACAGAGATTTTAGAGTCTTCAAAAACATTTCTTTCTACAGTTATGGTTATGTTCTTTCAATGTACTGTAAGATGCATACTTATTTGTATAAAATTTTTGTTGTATACAATTTTCTACAATGCAAAAAAGCAATCCAACACTATACTTTCTCCATTATATGTTGCCAATGAGTCATTTCTTCATGACTCTTCGAAAGACTTGGCACCTTAAACTGAATAAAAAAAAAATTTACTACTTGAGTTCAGTATGAAGTGTTTATCAGTAGCTAGTAGAAGTAGTCTCTATGGACCAACAATAAATGGTACACTTTGCCAGTGGTTTTGGAGAGATCTGTGGACAGAAGTAGGAATTTATGATTTTTTTTTTCGTACACTGAAGCGGGAATAATGAATTCTATACATACATTTTTTAAGGATAGAATTTGTTGTCCTGCTATTTCTTGCCAAGGGCTTTTCTGCCTCAGTCTTTCCTCTGTCCTGCTACTGGCCTCCTAATCCCATCTACCTTTAAAAGTCAGCTTTGTAGGCTTGGTGTATTATTCTTACTCTTTTTCTTAATTGTGATTCAGGGCTTTAGTAATTCTTCTCCTTCTCTTTTAAAACCTCAGTTCCTTGTAACTGGTTTCCTGCAGTATCATTTGTCTTGCCCTCTCAGTGTCTGACCTCTGGCAGAAGTGACCTCTCTCCTGTCCTTTTACTAGCAGCTTCCTCTTCATGAATTCAAGTCTCTGTTCCCTTATTTTTCTTTTTACCACCAACCTGTTGTCTGTACAACATGGTTCATTTCTCTTCTGGTGTCAGAAATACATGTTTTCCTTCTGTGGATCTGTCTGGGTACAGGAGGAGGTATCTAATTCTTTCGCAGCCAGAAGCAGTCAGGTGTAGTCATCACAGAGAAAGGCCCAGACTTCCCTCAGCAGTATGATCGCCTGTTATGATGAGTTGGGGGAAGTTTTGCATAAATACCAGGAAAATGGTTTTTCATCCCAGGGCGTGGTTGGGCACTGGAACAGGCTCCCCAGGAAAGTAGTCACAGCACCAAGCCTGACAGAGTTCCGGAAGCTTTTGGACAGTGCTCTCAGGCACATGGTTTGACTCTTGACTCTGTGCAGGCCCACAAGTTGAACTTGATGATGCTGATGGTTGCCTTCCATCAGGATATTCTATGATTTTACATTTTCTTTTCCCCAATATAATCTTTTCAGTTCTCCCTATGTTCCCCCTAGTATTTTCTTTTCTTGTGATATAGTCTTCTCTCCTGATGCTTCAAAATTTAAATTTTGATGATGTATTCTACTGTCACTATTTACAGAGGGAAATATCTGACTACTTGCTGAAATGATGAGATACCCAGTAGCAGGACAAGAATTGGGGGTGAGATACCCAGTAGCAGGACAAGAATTGTATTCACTGTATAATTACTTTTTTTGACCAATGCTTCAGGTAATAAATGAAGAAAAGAACCATTCTTGGTAAGAAGCAAGAGAGGTTAGAGAAACTACAACTTTTAAGAAATTCTATAAAAAGCTAAAATCCCTTTCCTAATCACTGGTAAAGAGCTTGCTGAATGCTTTTCTCAGTGATGAATTACTTTTTTTTCACATCTCAACAACATTGAATAAATAGTTCTTTTGTCTGATGCTCTTTCACCCTGAGAAAGGGTAGAAAAGAATCCTCTGTGCCATGACAGAATCTTATTACAGAATGAGGAAACATAGCAGAAAATCTTCGGGCCAGGAATTGGAATGGGATATGTTCTATTCAGAAGATATTAAAATCACAGAAAAAATAACAATTTAAGTTTTACCACTGAGTAGCAATGAGTTTCCAAAATATTAGGGTTAGATTTATGATTTTGTATTTTATTTATGCAATTGTATGTTTTAATAAAGTGAACAGCTGGGTGCTGTTGCTTTTAGTTTCTGACAGATGCCAAATGAGGTCAGTTACAGAGTCTGAGTTGATTCATGAGGGGTGAGCACTAGAGCTAAGTCCTCTGTACAGTGCACTTAGATTAAAGGGCCATATGCAAGTTTAAGAGGATTTGAACTGCTTTACAGTAGGAGCTGCTATCTTAATTGTCCACAGTTCAGATGGGCAGTGTGATTAATGTGCAACAAAAAGTTTGCAAATGGTATGCTGGTGGTAGGGGATGTATTCATGCAGTTAGTTGGGTTTTCCATTTGTGGTGGGATTTTTATCATTAGTGTTATTTTTTTAACTACTAATATATGAAATTGCCTGACTTAGATTTTCACAAGTTGCTGAAATTAAACTTGTGATAGAGAAATCTCCAGTAAGATCTTTGCCAATAATAATAAAAATGCATGGGATTTACTATCAATATGAAGATTTTATTGTTTCTTTTTGAGGAAGAGAGGGAATTTTAAGAGAAGAAAAAGGGGTCTTTTTCCATATTTTATCTCTTTTATTTATTTTACATATATTTTTTATTTGAAGAAATATTTATTTTATTGTAGCATCTGGACTAGCTGCTAATAAAGTCCAAGGCAGGGAAGCAGAAACAGCCTTTGCACAGTGTCCACAGATGTTTTCTTCTGCCGCGTGGTAAGATGTTCAAGGTCACCAGCCAGCCACCCCAGGCCCTGTCTAGCTTCTCCTGTGTCAAGAGGCAGGGGGCTGAACCCTGGCATGGGGGCAGCACAATGCCGAGAGCCAATGGGGAATAGGGAGGGAGCAGCCGAGGGATGCAGGAACAAGGGGCGGGGGCAAATGAGGAAGCCTCTCGTGTATCCCAACCCAGGAAATGCCTCTCAGGGTCTCCACATTTTGTATATATATATATTTTGTTTGAAGAAATATTATCTTCAAGCATTCTTTTGTTTTGGTAGATGGAACCAACTAAGATGAGATAATTCTAATAATAAATGCTAGGATCTGACCCTTTGGGATCTGGACCAAGGATGACCCAAAATTGTTTTTTTCTCTGTGGATAATAATTGCCAGTATTCCTTTCTTATATAGAAATGTTTTGCAAGAGACAACCAAGTGACTTCTTGTTATTTCTTCTTGTTGTAGTAGGAGAAACAGGAGAAAATGTCATAGGTATGGCATTAACTGAAAAAAGATTTGTCCTACAGCTTCTTTTTGTCTTTGCACTTAGAATGCTCTTCCCTGTGGTAGTCTCCAAAATATAGTGAGTGCCAAAAAAGTAAAGTATGTGATACAAAATACTACTTTTAGTAGTTTTGAGTTGTGACAGTATTTTTCCGTAAGCTAAATTAAGGCATCTCAGTTTCAGAATTAATTTCTGACGGATTTTTTTCTTGTGACAATCCCAAACAGTCTATCTTGGAAATTGTTTGTCTCCACTGCCAGAAGGTATGAATAAATATGTTTAAGGTGTTGGTGGGAAGCAAAGACTTCGTAAAGACTATGGATGGAATGCATGTAGGAGTAGGAAATACATATGAATATATATTGATGGGTATGTCTGTTTCCTTTCTTTCCACTTCTGTTCGTAGCTACTCTTCACTGAATGCACTTTAGGATCACTCTGAAGCAAGGATTGTGACCCTCAAAGTCTTGGCTGCACCATTAGTCTGCTGGCTGATGTTGAACAAGTAATTTCTTTATGCCTCAGTCTGTAAAATAAAGATGGCAATTCTGTCATTCAGCATAAAATGTTATGGGCCTAGAGAGAAAAACTGATTGCAAGAGAGATGCTGGCATTGCTTTTATGCTTCTGATAAGATCATCATGCTCCTTTAATTACACAGTAGACCTTTCTTGTTCTCTAGAGGGGTTTTACTTAATCTGCGCTGGTCAGATCTGTTAGATTTTACAATGTTACAGTTCCTTCTCATCTAATACATCTCAAGATATCTGAGAGAGCCTTGGACATTAGTGCCACAGTTATAGTGGTGGTGGTGAGAGCTGGAAAGGCGCTGCTTCTGTAGACAAGTATGAGTTCTTTGAAAGTAACCACATGCAAAAGTATATAAAAATGCAGGCTCAAAGCCAGTGGAACCAGGCTCTCAGCAGATATAGATGTATGCAATCCTACTTAAAGCAAGCTGTCCCAGAGCCTTCTGAAATGGTTATTTGAATGAAAAAGATATCTAGCTGGATATAGAGAGCACCACACTCACTTTTTCCAGTAGTATCAAACTTGTATTTCTTTTTTTATCCTTTACACAAATACTTGTGCTTTTGAACTGTACATGTTATGGCCCTGAGAAAGTCTGCAAGACTGTCTCTGCATAAGCAACCTTTAAGTTTACTGGTTTTCCTTTTATTATTCTAACACTGATGCATATTAATGAATCATTCATTTATGCTGAGGCATAAGCCAGTTAGCAACTACAGAAGAATTATTATAAGAAACATAGCTCTCTCAATATGTTCACTTGTGTCCATTCATGGCAAATATGATTGAAATTTCCATTTCTAGTGTCTGCTCATTCTAGTATCTGTTGCAGTAAAAACACATTCATTTGTTGTTCAGCAACTGCACTTCACAAAATGAGAGCATTTTTACTTGATTGATAATAGTCATTAACAAGGAATTTTGAGAAAGGCATTACTTGCAAGAGAGGTTGCCTTTGAGTGCTGTTTGGTTAAACATGACATTAATATTTTAAGACTTGTTGGGAAAGGCTTGTCTCTTCTTGGCAGTGTCTTAATTTTTTTCCTTGTGCTAATTTTGATTGTTTGCTCCCATTTAATGCCATCTTCCTGCCTGCATCTTCCTTCCTTCCTAATGACACAAACGAACAAGACTGCGAAAGAACTTTCTTATCTAATTTACATCAACATATTTTTCAAATTTCCAAGGTTGTACAGGCAAGGGCACAAGATACCTAGAATTCATTCATGATTCAAGTCTATTGATTATGTGGGCTAAGAAGAAATTTGATCAAAACTGGAGGATAAGGGGCAATGCTAGATTATATACAATGATTTTTCAGAAAGATGACCTCTGCAGAAGCAGGTTTACACACTTCGACAGGAAGTATTAACCTGTTCCCTCCTTGTTTTCAAGAAGGTTCAGTATATACTATGTATATACTGAATATACATAGTTCTGAGAAATACATTCATTTTTGTGGTCCATTAAAACAAATGAATAAGAAAATAAATACACTGAACAGATAAGAATACAATACTGTATTGCTTCTCATTGTCTTTTTAGAACTTTGATCCTGTTACAGAATCTATAAGAATAATTTCCAAGTTGTGGAAGAGCCAGGTTTTGTCACCTAGCCTCTAAAAGGAGACAACCACAATCTCTATCAGCTATTGGCCAATTAGCCAACGCAAAAAGTGAAATAACTTTTCATGATGATCTGTTTAATGTTAAGTAGCTTCTTTTTAGACTCATTTTTTATAGCTATTTAGACACAATTAGGTTTTTGTTTCTGATGGGGCCCAAAATATTGTGTGGCAACAATATTAGTTGATTGATTGAAGTACAATATAACTTAGAAAAGGAACATCTTCTTCTAGGTAAATTTTTTGTATTTGGTTAGATATTTATTTATTTACTTATGGGATAGGAGAATATCCCATGTTTTGTAAAAAACATGTTTCCACATAATTATTAATTTTATGCTTACATATTTATGAAATACTACATGATTTTCTTCATAATATTGAGCAGTAACACACTGACAAAGTTCTTCTATCTACATGGAAGCAAGTACAGAATATGTTGATAAGAGTGATTTGAAGTGAGGTATGGGTAAGCATGTCAGTAGAACTAAATGGTGGCAAGAGAAGTACGAGGGAGATCTGGAGCAATGGATTGAAGTATCTGGGACTTGGACAGCTGCAATAAGCAAGAGACATTGGATATGCCTTGAAAAAATGTTTAAAAAAACTTTATCATAAGTTATTACAATCACAAGTTAGGGCAAGATATTTGCAGTAGAAAACTAGTTTGCTCATACATCTCTGAATCTGATATTGCACCTATGGTTTGTTGTTTTGTTCACGTGACATACAAAGAATAGAAATATGTTTGTATGTATAACTATATAAATACTAAAAATATATATCTATTCCTGTCTTAGGTCTGTGAGGGAAAAATTAGAAAGATATTCTAGGGTAGTTATTTTAAACATTTCAAGAACCATTGCTACTGAAACCATTATCTCAAAGCACATCATAGAGTCATAGCATCATTATGGTTGCAAAAGGTCTCTTTTATCATCATGTCCAACAGTTAACCCAACACCGACACGTTCGGCACTAAACTATGTCCCCAGGTTTCACATTCACATATTTTTAAAATATTTCCAGGGATGATAATTTCACCGCTTCCCTAGGCAGCCTGTTTCAATGCCTCAACACTCCTTAAGAGAAGAATTTTTCCTATGATTTAATCTAAACCTCCTCTGGTGCAGCTGAGGCCATTTCCTCTTGTCTTGTCACTTTTTACCTGGGAGAAGAGGTTGAATGCCACCTTTCTTCCATCTCCTTTCAGGCAGTGAAGCAGAGAGAAATCAGGTCTCCCCTAAGCCTCCTTTTTTCCAGGGTGACAGGCCTGCAGTTGCCTGCATCTTCCTTCCAGGCCTTCTTGTAGACGGGTGTTATATTTGCTGACCTCCAGGCAACCGGGAACCTCCCCAGTCAGCCAGGAGTGCTGATAAATGAGGGAAAGTGGCTTTGTGAGCTCTTTTGTCACCTCCCTCAGTACCCTTGGGTGGACTCCATCCAGCCTGTACATGTCTAAGTGGTGTAGCAGGCCAATCACCATTTGCCCTTGGATTTTGGGCCCTCATTCTGCTCCCTGTTGCTGTCCTCTGGCTCTGTCATTCTGGCCCTGTTGCTGTCTTCTGTCTTCTTGCTGTCTGAGGACAACTGGTCTTGCTGTGAAAGGCTGAGGCAATGAAGGCATTAAGTACATCAGCCTTTTGCTCATCCTTCGTTACTACTTTTCCCCACACTTCCATTAAAGGGTGGACATTTTCCTTAGGCTTTCTTTTGTTGCTAATATATTTATAAACACTTTTTTCTTTTTTCTCTCTTTTTTTTTTTTTTTTTTGGTAACAGCCACAGCAGCAGTAACCAGATTAGGTTCTAATTGGGCTTTGGCCCTGCTAGTTTTCTACCTGCATAGCTCACAAGATCCTTGTAGTCCTCCTGAGTGGTCTCTCTCTTCTTCCAAAAGTGATACATTCTCTTGTCAAAATTCTCTGTTCAGCCTGTTTGGTCTCCCCTATCAGTTGGTTTTTAGGCCACATGGGGGTGGCCTGTTCCTGTACATTTAAGATTTCCTTAGGCATGTCCCAGCCTTCGGGGACTCCTTTGCCCTACCAAGCTGCCTCTCAAGGCACTGTCTTGGCCAATGTTCCAGAAAAGCAAATGTCTACCCTCCAGAAGTCCCAGATGGCAGATCTGCTTTTTCCCCTCCTTACTTCCCCTGGAGCAGAAAACTCTATAATTACTGTGATTGCTGTACCCAAGATGGCCTTCACCTATCAGATAATCAGATCACACAGTGGTTCTTCTTTGTTTACAAACAGCAGGTTCAGAGGGACACCTTCCTTAGCTGGCTTCCTTATCAGCTATGTCAAGAAGTTACCTTCCACACTCTGGGAATGTCATGGATTGAAAGATAAGTGTGTATTCTATTTGCCATCTGTTAAAAGTGTGACAGTTAATGTTCTGTTAATTGGGCAGTTTTTCTTATNTGACAATTCGGAGGGAGGTGGTTTACATTTCCCATTTCAGGGGAGGCTTCTGCCTTCCTTAGCAGACGCCTGTCTTTTCAAACCAGGACAAGGAACCTCATAGAACTGTTTCCTTTCTGTCATGTTGTTTTTCCAGCAGATACCTGGCAAGCTGAAGCAAGGGCTTGCAAATATGCGACTTCTCCCAGGGGCTTATGGAATATTTCATCTGCCTCTTCTTCATAGTTAAGTGGTCTATAACACAGTTCCACCAGGATATTTTCCCTGTTGTTCTTATCCCTGATTTTTACCAGTAAATACCACCATCAACCTCCAGAAAATTAGGCACTCACTAACATACAGGGCTACTCCACCACCTCCCCTTCCTCCCTAATCCCTTCTGAAAAGTTAACAGCCATCCATTGCAGCGCTTTAGCTGTGCAAGTAATACCACCATGTCTCCACGATGGCAATTATGCATATCTTTTCTGCTGCACCATGGTTTTTAGCTCCTTGTTTGCTACCCATGGCGTAGGTGCTCTTCAGTTGAGTTATCAATCCTGGCACCGTTTTTTTGTGAAGAAGTTCTAATTCCTGCATGACAATTCTCCAGTGTGTCTGTGATTTCTAACATCAATAACTCCTGCATCCTTGCGGCCACAGATCTCCACTGCCTACATCTACTGAGACAGCAGACTAAAGTACGTTGCTTGCACAATGTCCCTCAAACAGTGACATCCCACAAATGGGCTTATCTCTTGTGATCTTGTTTTTATCCTCTTCCCCCTTCAAGTCTAGTTTAAAACTCTCTTAGTGAGACCTGTGAACTCCTGAGCAAGCATCCTTTTTTTTCCCTTTGAGACGGGTACCCCACCTGTTGCCAGCAGGCTTAGTGTCATGTAAATAAACCCGTGATCATATTTTGCTCAGTCATCTCATCTTTTGTAAGAATATTTTTGTATTCTAATTAACTGATTAGGAACAAAAGTATGTTTTGTGATAACAGAAAACTGCAGTGAAGAATTTCTAATGTCTCAGCATTCATGGCTTATCTATCAGAAAACGTGAGATTTACACCATATTTAATTTGGGGAACCAGATCTGCTATGCATGTCTACGCATTTGGGTTCTATTAATTTACCTTGTTCATTCAGTTCTACTTAGTTTCAATACAAAATTTTATTACCACATGATCTAGCTCTGATGTTAAAAATGACATAAAAGAGAGATTGTCAAATCCAATTATCATGTGTGTTCTCAGAGAGATTTATTCCTGCTCTACATGTTCTAGCACTCTGAACTAAAATTATGGATGCTGGCTCAACATGTCAGTACTGCTAAGAATGAGCTTTTTTCTGTCACCTCTTCATGACCTCTTAGTCTACTTATTTAATCTTATAGCAGCTTAACATAGTTTTGGTTTAGGCAACTTAACCTAGATCAGATAAAAAAATTACAGCCTAATGCACTAAAATTTACTTCATCCATTGGCAAGATTGCAGCAAGTATAGTGAATGTAGACCAGCAAAAAATAGAGCAACTGTGTCTCATAAGACTATGACAGATAAATATGAATATCAAGAGCTTATTACAGATATAGAAAGATATTTTTAGAATACTAAAACCAAGTCCAAATTATAATGTAGTTTCTACTCTGAAAAGTAACTATTATAAAACTAGGCAGATGTATGGATTTTAATGGGATTAAATAACACTAGTAAATCAATTTTGGAATTATTTTCATATTTTGGGGTGAAAAGAGCATTCAAAATCATATTATCCTAGGTTATTCACGTAACAGTTATTAGTGTTTTCTCTGAAGAGCACAATAACAGAGCTCTGACACAGCTGTTATACTACAACCCTCCAGTACGAGGGTTTTCTTATGTTAAAACCTTGTATGCGCTAAGCTCCAAATTGAGAGGAGCATTATTCAACCATCAAAGTCTTTTCTATTTATGTCCCTTTTAAGCTCTTTAACCTGCTACCGCCTTAATTCCAACCAATAAAAATAATCTTGATTGATGTGACCAACTTTAATTTGGTGAGGGGGGAGGGTGGAGAAAGGGAGCAATTTCTAGATAATCTGCAAACTCACTGTAGTACATTGTCAGTTACTGGCAAGAAAAAAAAAGGAGAAATACTGCAGTGTGACCTTATTCAATGCATTTGTTCACCTTTATCTAGGAAGAAAACAGATTAAGGGTAATAAATGTTTTCCTAGTTAGGTAGGTTAACTGATGTAACCCCAGGTATGCATTTGTTTATTGACTCTAAATTAGTAAGAGACAGAACAGTTTCAAATATCAGAAAAAACAGCAGAAAGCTGAGCCTAATAACCATGATTTAAATAATACCTCTCTGCAGTTGGATGGCACTTACTTTAATTTGTTCAGAGCTTTAAACCTTTAACTGCTCAAGATTCTGCTAGCTTCTGCTTAAAGTAAGCTGGTGATTTTGATTTCCTTAGAGCTGGAGAGGTCTTCTCCCAGACCTTGTTTAAAAACATAATCCTATTTTGAAATTAGAACCAAATCTGAAAATCTCTGACATGTTTTCAAAAGCTTTTCTGTGTGTTCTGCTTTAAACTTCACTTTTATCAGGGGGGCCAGGAGGGAGAAAGAAAGAAAAATTTAAAAAGGAAGAAATAACTAAATTGCCTTCCTCTTTTTGGCTTTACCATCAGTTTAAGCTTCAATTTATATTGACATATTCAAAGTCAACCATACTGTATAAATCTGTGTGTTTGAGTGGACAGGCAAAATTCAGCTGAATATTAATTGTGAAGAAATTGGAATTATAATTGCATATAGATATGGAACTGCTTTATCAGGGATTTAAACATGAGTAAAATCAATTTTCAAAGTGTTAAAATTACTTTCCATGCTAGAGAATTAACTAATTAACACAATGATTTTAGAATGATAAAAAGTATAATGAGTTAAAGGCATGCAGGCATCATAAAAAGAAGATGCTTGTTTACAGCAAACATGCAATTTTATTTCCTCTCCCTTCTCATATAATAACAATAATATTAGTCATTTCTATTAATCTTGTCTGCATGAAATTGGGCCCAGGAGTCCCAGTCTTGGAGCAGGATCTAGTAGTTGCTCCGCACGTGGAGCCGTTTTGACTCCCACAGGGCTTACTTTGCCTTATTATCTCTAGTGAAAGTCAGTGGAAGCACACCAGTTGAACCTTGGCTTTGTGTGATGCCAGACACCGTGTAATTATAGAGTCATAGAATCACAGAACAGCCCAGGCTGGATAGGACCCCAAAAGTTCATGTGGTCCAACCTTTCAATGGAAAGGGAGCCTAGCAGAAAGGCTTATTTACTATCTTTAACTTCCCAGCCTAAATCTTGATGTTCTGCACCACATGTTGGTACAGTCATGACTCCTGCTGGCTATTATTCAAAGGATTGATAATAGCAGGATGGAAAAGTACAGAAACAGGATGCAAAACAGCAAGATGCCACAAAGAATTGAAATATGTTTTTAATGATTAATTTAAACAGAAGAATCAAGCAAGTTTAATGGGAAATGCATGATTTTAACATCTGGTACTTCAAATATCCATTTCAGCCGTTTCATGTGAAAAAATGTAGAGGCAAAGATTTCCTTTAGAGAATCATACCATTCAAGCTAAAGGGGAGTTTAGCTTATTTTAGCAAGGCATGTTTTATTTTAACTGAAAAACCTTGTCTAGCAACGTGATGTTGCCTATCAAAGAACAAACACAATAAAAATCAAGCAATTATGAATAATGTTTGGAAATTTAACATGGAATGTTTATCTTTAAGAATATTAACAAACCTACAAAGATCAAGAGAACATGATGACGGCACACAAATTACAGAATAACTACTGAACACAGAAGGGAAGAAGAAACTAAAAATTAAAAATCCATATCAGATTTACACCATTGAAACTATTCTCAAGTGCAGGATTTTCCAATAGGGATCTGACTAAATAATTGGGATAGCACAAATTTGTGAAAAAAGGAATTTAAAAATAATTTAAGATTTACTTTCGTAATGTGAAAAAATTACTTCTATTTTAATTATAAATGTTTTTAAAAGTTGTTATTTGAATAATTTTTACTTGCATTCACAGTTTAAAAAGATTCAAATAGATGTATTTTGAATGGGTAACCATTCTTAAAAACATTCCACAAAATCTTTAATCTTATGAAGAGAAGCATAAATTGAAAGAAATCTAAGCAAAAATTTCTTCATATTATGAATTTTCTGAAGCACGGTCAGATGAACAGAAAATCTTTAATTCTTGGCTCTCCCATATCGACAGTGCTCCCACTCTCCAGTTCAGCTGGTTTACTGAAGGAATACATTTGGTCTCCTCGGCAGTTTGCTCTTCATGGAGATGGACAACGAAATATGTGCTACGTTTAGGCATGATCAGAGCAACAATGACTTTGTTATCAACAGCTGCAAGATGTACCAATTAAGCATGCCTGCTACCATAAACTAAGTCTTGTACAAGAACTTAAACCTTCTTCTTAATTCTAGAGCTGTCCTGATGGTTCTTGATGCTATGCTGTTTCTTGAGGAAGGTAAGATATATTATTTTTGTCTTCTCTTCACTCCTCCACCTCACCAGTCACTTGTCATGGTCTCTTAGATGCAATGTAGATTAACTTATTGCTTCTATATTATTCAGACTTTATTAAATCTTCCATAGACTGTTGACTGTCAGATTGCAGTTCTCTTCTACTTGTTATAGTTTAAAGGATATCCTCATATGAGTTTTTTAAATCTTTTGTTTTCCATCATATAATATATTTTATGTAAAAGTACAGGTTTGATACTAGTATTCCTTTGTATCCTTACTCTGTGCTTCCTAGGTGGGTTGCATCACTTAGGGTATGACTGCTTTGTGGTTTTTGGTTTAAGGAACAGTAAGATGCAGATGCAGATAGTGGGCCTATTTCACAATCTAGGTAGAGCAGTAAGTTTTTGTAAAGATACTGAACTTCAAAAGCTATTTCTCTTCATGCACATTTTCTTCTATACATTTTCTTCACTCTTCATGCATTGTGAGGGTACCCAGATGATCTTGAGATATATTGTTAGGAAGGAAGCTGTAGAAAGTCCTCTTATTTTGTTTATAAACAAATTAACTCTACATTGAATTCTATATACTCAGTTTTTCAGCATCACAAGTTCCATTTTCTGCTGAAAATTTATATTTTTTTTTTTGTGTATGTGAAAAAGTAGAAGAGTTGTGGATATTCATTAAAATTTTGGCTGGAGAATTCATTAAGAGAGTGTTATAAGGAGGAAAACAAATGCAAAATCTAACAATCTCCTTCTACCTCTGATTCCTCTGGGTCCTTAGTAAAGGAATCTCAAATTAATCTATTTTGCCTCCCAATTACTGTTTTTCATTTGCTTATGCTAATGTATCTTCAGTTATTGCAGCTTCCAGATGAATACTACTGGTGTATGACTACAAAATTTATAGGTGATAGATTTTTCCTCTCTTGGTTAATATGTTACTACTCAGTGGCATACCACTGAAGAAGAGAGATTTTTAGGGTTTCAGAGAAGCTGAAGTGGCAGGACTGTTTTATTCAGTCACACTTTGTTATTTCTAGCACTTCGGTAAATATGTCTCTAGCTGAGCAATAATGCTAGGTTTCAACAGAGAGATTGGTGACCCTTGTGATAAAAATAAACCCACCTTACTTTGAAAACATAGCAGCAGATTATTTCTAGCTGAACAAAATGATCTGTGAAGCTGCTATGATGCCTGATACCAATGTGGAACTCCAATGAAAGAGTCTATCTCATAACCACCATGAATATTCATCCCCTGGGATTAGTCAGGCATGCAACACAATATGTCATGAAATTACTTTTGCAAGCTAAAATGGGTATTAGTGATGAATTTGCCTCAAGGATACATGTTTTCATCAAGATTTACTGCGAAATCCTTCTAAATGATCAGATTTGAAATACCAGAGTCAAACATCTTTTACATGCATAATGTGTGTCAGTGTTCCCAGGCAAACACCAAGGCAAAAATCAAGTTATATTTTTTATATTTTTTGAAAGATAGGGTTTTCAATGAGTTTTGCTCTTTTTTGCTTCTCTGCTGTCTTTTATTAGATGTGATTTTTCTTCATTTTCCTGTTCTAAGCATAGAAATGAACTGTTTTACTGTCTTTACATAGGGTTTCTTCTTGTTGTCCTATTCCTATAGTTGATTGTTCTCTTATGAATTCCTTGAACTGTCTAGAAAATGTCTATAGCCTTTCCCTATGTATAAACTTGCCTCTACCTAGACTTCTTTCATGAACTGCAATATTTATAAATATAAAAATATATTCATCATGGTATGCATATTTGGATGGAGAAGTGTAAAGGTAACTGTGAAAGCATGTGAAAATGTTAGGCTTACAAGAAATCCTTAAAACACAGTGAGACTAGCCTTTTTGATATAAACCAGAATCCTGCCCAATACCAGCCCTGCTGGGATCAATGCAAGTCAGTCAATTAATCTAATATAAATGACAGTGTGATTGCAAGAAAAAAAAACTAATTAGTGCTTCAATAGAGTGTATACATTCAGATTTGTCAAGATACATTTTTAAAATATCCTTTTATTTTCCCTGAGGTTTGGTGTGTTTTTACAGGTAGAAAACATATGCAGTGCAAAAGTCACCTTCTTACTTCATAGATGTGACATTCAAGCGATGTATAGAAGATATTTCTCTTTTCTTGTTGTGTTAGAAGATAAATGGGTGATACCATAGTAAGATTCTCCTTCTGTAAAAAAAATTTCTTGTTCAAAAATATCTGTGCAGTTGGTTCTTCAATAGTTCTGGAAGGGAAGAAAAAAAATCCAACCATTTTTACCTCTGGCATTAAGGATGACATAATACACATTCTTGAATACATTCAGCACACAGAAAAGCTGCAAGGAAGCTGTTAGCAGTAATGGACTGCACTAGGTTTGTTGAAAATTACAGTTTGTGTAGCTTTCCTCACAAAAATTTGCTACTTCTCTTGTAAATCATAGTACAATAATTATTTCTTTTAGTTGCAGGATTTGTGCTTGTAGGCTTGTTCAAAAGAATTAGAGTAAACTATTTTACTTTCCGTTAACCTCTGCAAGACATACAAAAGATCAAAAACTATTACCTGAAATACTCCTGAATATACTGTATTTATCTCAAGATTTAGTTTATTTCTGAAACTAGAGAAATTTTCCTGCAGTAAATGCAGAAACTAGTAACAATTATTCCTTTCATTTAAATTAATCACTATTTCCTTTGTCCTGTAATACTGAAATGGTAAAATACTCTGATTTCCTGTGTCATAAAAACCTTTATGTAGCTCCAGAGAGGTTGATTTTAGCATAACAATGCAATGTAGAGAAATGTGGGTTTGGTATGAGGGCTGAAGGCTTGAAAGGTAGACACACAAGCGGCAGGGCAGAGATGGAATTATAAGAAATGAGACACAGGCTGACATCTGGAACTTTATGGCTATAAACAACTCTCCAATAGTCTGTGAAAGAAATGCAGACTTAGAGCTGAGTAAAACCAGTTTCAAAGGTACCAAACAGAACAAAACAGAAACATTGAAAAGACATAAAATCCATAACAAAAAGGAAGTTTGTGTGCAACGTGAGCTTACGAACTAAAAAGGAAAGTGCAGTGTGTAACAGCATGCTGCCAAACATTTCAAAGCAATCCTAAGCAGAATCTACATTGAGGAATAAGATGCCATCAGCATCCCCAGCAAAGGACTTGATATGCTGTCAACTTGAAGAACCCTTCACCTGCTCAGACAGACTGAAGCAGTGCTTCAAACTCCACTCAGACCAGTGCCCTTGACTTTGCAAGCAGAGGACAGGGAAGGGTAGGCTTTGCTATGTTCAGATTATTAATTTCAGTGACATTAAATTAAAGGGAAAACACTAATTGTGGACATTAAACTTTATGCTTGAAAATTTTAATAATTTTAATGAATAGTGATATTGTTAATTATTGTTCTCATGGTTTGACACTGGGCAAATGCCAGGCACACACTAAAGTTGCTCACTCACCCTCCCCTGCCACAGCTGGGCAGAGGAGAGAAAAATTTAAATGAAGGGTTCAGGAGTTGAGATAAGGACCTGGAGAAAACATTCCAAGGGCAAAACTGGCTCAACTTAAAGGTACAAATGAGTTAATTACTAACAAAATCAGAAAAGAATAAGGAGAACTAAAAGTAAGAAGTAAAATAAGCTTTTAAAAACACCTTCCCCCAACCCCTCTCTCCTTCCCACCGACAGCTCAGGGAGACAGGGCATGGGAGTTTTAGTCATTTCGTCACCTGAGTTCTTCTTCTGCTGCTCTGGGAGAGAAGTCCTTCCATGCTACACCGTGAGATCCTTTCTCATGGGAGACAGTTCTCCATGAACTTCTCCAGCATGGGTCCACTCTCATGAGCAGCAGTCCTCCCAAAACCACTGCAACGTGAGTTTCTCCCATGGGCAGACAGTCCTCCCAAAACTGCTGCGGCACAGGTCACTCTTCCACGTGGTGCAGTTCTCCAAGGATAAGCTGTTCCAACCTGGAAACAAGGGCCCCTCTCTCCACTGGGTCTCCCACTGGATCACAGTCTCCTCCACTAAGTGTGAGCACCTCTCCCATGGGCTGCAGGTGGATCTCTGCATCCCCCATGGATCCCCATGGGTTGCTTCACCATGGTCATCACCATGACCTGCAGAGGAATCTCAGCTCCGGCGCCTGGAGCACTTCCTCCCCCTCCTTCTGTCTCCGTGTTGTTTCCCTCACATGTTCTCACCACCTTCTCTTCTCTGACTAGGAAAAAACTGTGCCCCACTTTGTTCTGATTTTCTTCTTAAATATGTTATCACAGAGGCATTACCAACATCTCTAACTGACCTATCAGAGACTGACTGTGCTGGACAAGTGTGGAGGAATGGCTACGTGAACAAGGTCACGTAGACATAAAGGAGCTCTGCTGATGCTTGGACAAAGAGCCGTGTTGCAGCTTGCAGAAAGCTCAAGGTCAGCATGTCCTTGAGCTACCACTTCTACATTAATAGGATGCTTGTGGTTAGTAACTATGAGGAACTAGCTGGTAGAAATGAGGAACTGATGCTTGCGGTGAGGAACTTATGTTAATGTAACCTTTGCAGTAATATCCAATAAAATTATCTTTGTATGCCTAATTAATGTAGCCTTCTGATATAAGGACGCATGACAATCAATAAATNAGCCTTCTGATATAAGGACGCATGACAATCAATAAATTGAAGCTTGCTTATCAACCATATTGGCTGTGCGAATCTTCCCTCCGGTGATAAATAGCGCTATCAAATGATGACCCCGACATTGACGTGATCCTGCAAGACAACCCTGCGGACCCACGGCTACGTTCGCCGTGAGTGCAGGAAAGTGCCAGCTGCAGCCTCT
>VWZV01003987.1:0-14888 GCA_013397155.1 Irena cyanogastra
CTGTGAAAAACAGAAACTCCATTCTTAATAGTAACTACCACTTCAATCTGCTTTCCAAGATCAATCAATTATGCAGTTAATGTGCTTAACTGGGTTCTGCCAATATAGTATTCTTACAATATTTTAAAACTATAATTGTTATGAACTAGGACTCCAAATACCTCACAAATACTTACAGTATACAATGTATATCCTAGTTAACCAGACTTGCAATTTCAGACATTTAAGCTAGGATTGTTCGATAAGAATTACTTTCCATTTACCCATGTTTGTTGAAAAAATATAACAATCTTACTTTTTATCCCTTTAGTGCAGGAAATTTCCCAATATTCTGCCTATAATACTTTAAGGCTGAAGCAGCTCAGTACTATAAACTTCACATCACCAGCACTTGCAAAGTATGGATTATCCTTAAAATTGTATTGTATTGTAGAACTAGAAAGACTTGTAGAATTGATTCTGTACAAGCAAGCACTTAAATAAACCTTATCAAACTCTTCTGCCTTTTCTGCATCATTAGAAGTTCTATTATAGCTTACTGCTAAAGAGCCTATACTGTTGCCAGAATCATTTAACATTTCTAATACACATGAACCTGTTCTGTCTTGAATTTTTCTAATCCCATTAGAATTTTTTCTTAATGTCTCTACTTGTCTTTGCCAACATTCCACACCTTAGACAGTCCAGCTTATCTTGCTATATATTTCCCTTTAATTCTGTAAGTTTTCTATAAAATACATGTACATATTTTTTTCAAGTTAATTATTTTACTGTCATTCTGGAAAAAGACACAGTTTTAGTTTTCAGGTATATAGGAAGTTATAATTTCTTTGTTTTTTCTTTAGGGGTTCTAGTTCTAACTTTTTCCATCAAATTTTTTCCTCATGATCAGTTTCACTCATAAGTTTCCCCCCTAGGCAAGCAGTCCCTCAAATGCACGAAGCATATTTGTTGACAGCCTCCCCCGTTTGCCAAATTTGAAGTCAATCAGCAACCACCAACTCAGTCCCATATTCAATTCATCTTGTCTATGACAATGAGATTCAAACAGAGCTACCTCATTCTGGGTCCCATACTTTCATATCAGAAAACCCTCAATAATTCTCACAGAGAACATTCATGTTTTACCACTGACTGACCTCCAGAAATTTTCAGCACTTGGTTTCTGTTACAGTCAAAAAAACCTAATCATCTTTAACTCATGCAATAGGTCAAAGACTAAGGTTCCTCTCCCTAGGCTGCACTGCCACATAAACAGGTTTACAATGGATAAACATTATGTTTACAATCAGTGGTTGATACTGATGCATAGTCAGAGCACAATAGTAGCCTATATATAAATAGGGATCAGACTCTCATAAGAACAATGCCTGCAAGGCAGAGAGAAATAAATTGCAGGGCTACCTGAATTCTCCAGCACAAGAGCAGAAATTCTGCACTCTTAAGAGATCTGGATTTGGAGACCCTTTTCATATCAAGGAATACCACCAAATGCACCTGCATTATCCTGTTTTCATCTGATTGAGTTTTTCACATCAAACTTTGAAAAACAACATCTTAGGCCAAAAATGCTATGGAATAAAGTAATTCTTTCTTTGCCCTTACAATTGGTTTCCCTGAGACAGAATTGTGTAGGGATTCAGAACAGAGGGCTGGTCTTATGGAAGGCTTGAGGGTTTTAGCAGGGAAAGTCTTGCACTATCTTGCACTTCCTGCTCAGAAGACAACACTCCATTTAAAATGTTAAAGGCTAACAACAGGTAATGTTATTTAAAGTGTTTCCACAATGAGGTCATGCAGAAGAGAACAACTTATTCATCTCTTATAAATGCATACATATCTAGCACAAAAATTATTAGAAAAAGATATTTAAATTAATGAAAGTAATTCCACTTGACATTTGGGATAACAATTACCATACTTTCCAATTATCATTATTGCTTGTTTTCTTTCCCAGAGAATTCAAAGTGCTGGACTTATTTCCCCAACCTCAAGCCCCGCAGTATGATATGACATCAAGTTCATTTTCAGCTTAGACTTAAATACTTTGTTTATTTTGAGAATGGAACCTTTGAAAAACATTCTAGTTTGAAGGAAAAATGTGCAATTTTGTTTTAAAGTGTAATTTTTCTTCTTGTGTTTAGCAATATTTTTAAAACTCTCTAACAATACGGACTTGAGGTAACATTGAGTACTCGATGGAAAGGAACTTTTCAGACTTGTATTTACTTCCATTGAACAGGAACAATTTGATGAGAAATATTTCAATACACCACAAATCTTTCTGAAAGAATCTGATTTCTCCTCCTGCTGATATATATTAATTCCAGAATACAAATGTGTAAAACTACCTAATTGCAGAACACGGAACAATAAAAGTAGAGATGGCTAAAGTAAAAGTGACATTCTTTACACAACCTACTGGTCTGTCAGCGCTATTTACTGAAGTCCTTTTTCACTCCTCAGCTACAATCTCAAACTCATCTCTTCTCTTACAGCAGAAGTAAGAGTTTTTTTACTTATGTAGCATAAAATGTAAAGTTTTGGCATAGAAAAATAAAAATTATAAACCCACTTTTAATTTGACATATCCAAATTTGTCTTACATGTTCTAGTTTCCACATATCACATCGCTCAACAGGAAATAAGACTTGTGGCCTTGAAAAAACATTTGTATCTCCAAAAACAGAAATTAACACCTCACTTCAATGAAAAAAAAAAATTAAAACATGACAACTATTTCAATGTCAACATGGCAAATTACTAGGACAAGGATTTGCAAAATTAGGTGCAGAATACTGGATTTACTTTCTGTTTCAAAGGAAACAGAAATCGTAAAACCTGGAAATTCTGTTCAAGACAAAGGGTAATGAGCCTTCTTTTTATAGTGGCAATGGTCCTCAGTCAGAATCAGTGTCCAAAGACTGCCCAAAACCAAAATATACAGCATGACTTTACATCAGCAAAACACATTCAACACACTGAAGAACATCACTGTGCCTCACACTTCTCCTCTCCCTTCCTCTTTCCACAACTAAAAAAAAAGGAAAAACATGTGGCTTAGCAAAAAGACCCACAATATAGTGGAAAAGAACATGAAAATTTGCATGATCTTTGAGAAATAGCTAAAAGTGCAATGAAATTTAAAGTCCAAATAATATTCCAAAATACAAAGGTCCTCAAGAGTTGGGTGTTGGAACTAGACTAGAGGGCCTAGTATCAGAATGCACAAGAGGATTTCAAGCTCCATGCCATGTAAAGCACCACTTTCTGCCTGAACACACAGTAAATACAATGAAAATACTTCTATTTCTAGACAACTTTCAGAAAACTCACATTTTGGTTCAAAAAAGTGGTAAGCAGCTCATTTCCTATTGTCCTCAGAACACACCCCAGAACTGGAAGAAAGACTTTTGGAAGGATGGAAACAGAGGAAAATAGTACTGTTATTGATAACACATTGTATGTGCTATCAAAGACTGAAAATTTTATTCCTGCTTACTATAAGTAATATCTTGATTATTTTCTTCCATATAGAATCACACCCAGCCTTTAAGAACAGTGTTTAAACTTATCTGCTATAAGTTGTGTATTTGTTTATAAGGACTGAGATTTGCCACACACAGAAAGCCTTAGACAATGTACCAAAAGAAAAATGACTGAAGTCTGCTGTATTAGAGGATGAAATTTTTTTTTTCATTTTTAGCAAATGTCAAATCATTGGCTATTGCTTTTAAGATTAATAAAAGATATAATGGCTTTTAGATCGCCTCTAAATAAAGATTACTATGAATGGAGAAATGATTTACCAATAGTCACCACAATGAGATTTCTTTAAAGGTTACAATCATCAGTTATTTAGCTGAAACACTGCTGAGAATGCCTGGTCATTTCTTGAATAATGCATAATGTTCATTGCAGATTTGATCTGTATTATAACAATACAGATATTTATAAAATAATGCAGAAAACTATCTATTACTTTCCAATTGCTCAAGATATTTCCATGAAGTAATTGACTCTGAAAATATTATATGGAGTTACCTGAACACTCATTTCCAAGCACAACTTGTAGTGATCACTACACAATAGGCATAAGAAAACAAGCTCATCAGCCTTTACAGACTTATAAGAAAAGCTGTGATAAATACAGGGCAGAGTAAAGGACCTTCCTGAAATACTAAATTAAAATTATTAAATTGTTGTACAGTACTAGGGAATAAATTTAAAACTAAGCTTTTAAAATAATGATTAACACAAGCAGGCCAACATATTTGGAGGAAAGAAAAAAAATAGCAGTTGCCTATATGATGCAAGTACCTCTCAAATAATTTCCCAAATACCTTTAAGTCTATTCAGAAGATTGCTTGTGCACATACAAAGTATAATGTCTAGTGTTTTATTGTAGGTTTATCATCCATACTTCACATGAACCTGCAAGCTATTTGTGTGAGCTTGTTTATACACATGAACTTCTTCAAGGGCAGCAAAAAGCAACCTTAATAAATGAAACTGAATTTCTTTTGATGTAATTTCATGAATGTTTCATCAGAATATGTTAACAGGTTTCTATGTAAGGAGAACTGGTGAAGTCATGAAATATCCCTGTACTATACAGTTAAACCTCCTTATGGGGAATTCTTTTACAATGAAACATTCTTTCATCAAGCATTGTTTCAATACACGGACACATAAATAACATAATCTTACTTAGTATTAAGCTAAGCATCAAACAGGAGGAAAAAAAAGTCAAAACCCCTCCCTGAGCCCCCACACCCCTTGCAGCTAAAGGAATGAGAACCGTAGCACTACGTGGCTGGAAGGGCAGGGTTATTATGTCAGATAGGGTGAACGGACATTAATTGTTTACCCAACTCTTTTTTAGGGAGAAACGTTAATCTAGATCAGACTATTGATGCTGTTGTCTAAGAATAAGATTTTGTTCTTCCTTAAAATTCTTTTCTTCATTAGAATCTTTGCACAAAAAGGAAGATTCAGTATTCAGGTATATATTCCAGAAGAGAATAATGAAAAATAGATCTCAGATATTCTAAAAACATACAGAGATTGGCAGAGCTCAGAGTTTCAGTAACACAGGACGGCTTTTAGAAGCACAGACAGGTCAGAGATTGTACAGTAGAGTCCAGTTTACATCTACCTTGAAAAAATGTTAAATTGCCTGAGAATAAACTCTCATCCTGTAAAAATGGGGAACATTTGCATATTTTATCCGAAGCCTAATGAACCATGTTACACTCATGTCTTGGATGATGTAATTATTGCTTTTTTTTTCTCTGTGAGAATTATATATGATGTAGCAGACAATATAAATAAAATATAAGAAATGATGGAACTATGTCCAGCTACTAAATCCTCAATCTGAAACTGCATTGGTTTTGCCCTCCATACTTCTCTCTATCTACTGAAAATTTTAACTTCCTTTAAATAATATCACTTCCTTTAAAAGGAAGAGCAGGTAAAAGCCCTTTGCACCATCAATACAAGCAAACCTTCATGGACAGCTGTGGGCTGATAAATAAGATTCTATTTCTACCTCCTCCCTCGACCCTTAAAGGTGGCTTCTTTGTTTGCCTCATGCTACATACATTCTATCTAATTTAGTGTAGATTAAGAGTTTATAGTTCATAATTTGTGGAAGAAACCTGAAGTGCTCAAATCTCACATGCCTCTTCCAAAAGATGTTTCCTTCAAAACGTGAGAGCAGTAGCTAAAGTAAAGGAGTATTCTGCGTTGTTAAAGCCAGGACACCCAGAAATCCTAGGTTTGGTAACCCTGATTTCTGTTACTACAACTTACTCCCTAATTTAACATACTTATCAGACAGAGATTACACTCATCCAGATGGGTAGCATTAGCTGAAAAAGTAAGAGACTACAAAAAAGTCCACTTTACACAGGTCATTAGAAAGACTATTTAGGAGCAACATGCCTCTAGTTTGTGGCAATTCACATCTAATACACTGCTTTTGCTCCCCAAATGCTTGTTTGAGCATTAAAAGAGAACATTTAATACTGAAAACAATCTATTTTGTTGATAAATGCCTACTGGCTCAGAAGTCAAAATAGTTTCTATAGACATTATAAGAGGATAAATAAAATCCTAGTCTCTTAGCTGAAGATTTAGATATTTGGATATGATTCTTTCAAACTTCAGAAATATGTGATTCTACCTTTAAGGCATATCCAGAAAATTAAGAGACTGAGTCCTCAAATCAAGGAATAATGCTATTTTCCTCTCAAACATATATAAAATACTAAAACAAAGCAACACAATAACAGGTAAATAACTTGAAAGAATTTAGTCTACATCACCCAGAAGACTTACAGCTGTAATAGTTATATCATAGGTTCGTTGTTAAATAAAAAATAATTAAAATAAGAGGTTTATTTCACCTTCACATGGTGTCTTTCTCATGCAGACCTCAGATTTCCACATTTGAATCCCTTTAAAGGATTTGATATGCAGGGAAAGAAGAAAGGATGAAGGTAAAAATTTCAATTCAGAGGTTACTAAAGGCTGCCATATTCTATAGTACACAACAATATTTACTCCATACCTTTTACTGATGTATTTGGTGGAGGTCCTTCCATCCTCAAGTTCCATGGAGGATCACCTTGATTAGCAAAGTCCCTCATTTTCAGATAGCTAATTGTAAGTCGGATGATGGATGCCTTGTCAAGCTGGCTGGTAATGGCTGCAGGCAGTGGCAACAACTTTGCCAACTCATAGAACTCAAAATTCTCCTTTCCCCGGCGAGAGCGAGCAGCATCTCGGGACTTTTCCTTTCTCAAAGCTTGTAAACTGAAAGAAAATAAAGAAAGTTTGACATTCATTAATATTAGTGCTCTGTTGCATTTAACCAATTTACTTTTTCACTGCTGGTCTTCTCTTCAAATGGTCACATTTCCAAAATGCTGTTGCATATGGATCTACAGAATTCAGGATATATAAAATGGCACTCCATGCTTGAAGGATTAAAACTAACAATAATATTTGAGTTTCAGTGTTAGCCAACATATTATGTAACTACTCTTAAATCACTTCAGTCACTTCCTTTTTAGCTTGCTTTTTCTTTGTCTGCTGTCAGTCTCGAGAAAAAAATCCCAAGAATCCTGTGTACATGTGGGGCTTATGTGTCTTGGTGCCATTGCATCTCCTGATCCACTGTACGCCAATTTTGCCTTAATTTTTGTCAAATTCTGACTCTTGTGAGAAGATTAATAGCAGATGATTCAAGTGTTTGACACCTCTGATAGGGGCTGCAGTGCAGCCAAGATGACCAAACAGGTTGTACACTAACTGCTGAGACACAGAAATTTAAATCTGGTGTAATAATGTAAAAATTCCTGTGTTTCCTGAAGCTGTTCTTTAGGAGTTGTTCAACTGTCTTTGCAGTGGAAGCAGTAACCTTTGTCAGTGGGGTGAGAAAGCACTCACTGACAGAGTGAGTGATTCACATTTCTGATTGTAATTCACTACCACATACATGGCAAACTGACAACTTTTTGACCAGAGAGGACCTTCTGCTTTACACTGAGCTGTTGCAAATGCAAAGACATTCATTTAGTCCTGTTTCATCAATGTATCATTTGCTGCCACCAATACAGAAGACAGAAAGATAACTCAGATTTTACTCCACCGCTAATTGTTTAATTGGTGCAAAACTCCTGAATGCAGTGGGATGACAGTGGTTAACATCTGGGGGCTTTTTTTTTTTCTGGTTTTTTTACACAGAGAAAAGTGTTCAACTCAGGATATTTAAAGCTTCACAATACACCTTGCACCTCACTGTGCAAGGTGAGTAGAAACTGTTCTTGTACCTCATTAAGGATCTATCTTTCCTTTCCTTCATTTGTTTACCTACTAATTTGATGAAGTTAAAGCCACAATTCCCTTAAGTAGTTGTTGTTTTACCACAGAGCTAGAATACAACCAGTGTATAATGGAACAACAAATGCTTCTCTCCAGCTTCCACAACCCTTCCTGAAACCTCAGATTTATCAACAAAAAAGTCATAATGATGAGATCTACAAAAGCACTCTGACATATGAAGCAAATCAGTAGAACTGAGGCATGCAGATAAAACACCATGAAGCTAAGAGCTCTGTCTACCTGGTTTTCTAACTTGGGAATAAACTGCAGAGTTTCTCTTGTTTTAATATTCATAACCGCCTGCATTTTTGTAGCCATCTCTCCGCTTCAGACTTGGAAGGGCATATCAACTGGACCCTTAACACACAAATGAAATCCCTCCATGACAGTTCCTTTAGTATGGTTAAAATGTTACATTCCCTACACAATTCCCTACCAATAGCAATTATATTTAAAAAGACAGTCTGGCTAAGAAATAGGAATGATGAGATAAACATACGGGAGGAAGCAGCACATCCTTACCCCCAGGTACAGATAGAGAATCCCACTGAATGATACAGTAAAGTACATGCTTGGTTTTATAAACTCTATATAGAATGCTACCACCTTGATTTGTAAATTATATACTAGGAAAAAAGTACCTAAAAAATAAGATTTCACAATGCTCATTGTAGATGCATGTTTCTTGAATTTCAAATTTTATATATCTACCATCATGGATATCCCTCAAAAGGTGCATTAAATACAACAGATAAAATATTTGATGTATACACAGACATATGGGAGCGACAACTCTGTGAGATATGAACTGTCCAATTAATTCCAAGGAAGTAGTATGCCCTCTACAAGTTAAATATTTACAACAGCAACATAAGGAAAAGGCAGGCAAATGTCTCTGCACAATTGCTTCCAAGTGAAAGCTCAATTTCATGGCACAAGACATGTCTTTTCTACCTGTCACCACTATTTTTTTTTCTTTTTTCCTGGAAGCCAAGCCTGAGAATTCAAGTCCTCAAATCAAGTTAGTAGAAGAATTGAGATTATAGATCTGTTCTGAAAGTCTGCACAAAGAGGCCCTCACCTTCTTCCCAAAGCACTTAATTATACCCCTACGTAAGATGGGAGATTGTTAAAGATCCCTAGTGAAACAAATCAGGAAAACTACAGATCTCAGCAACTTCTGAAACTGAAAAACATTAGAAATTGAGTAGTGATGGAATATTCCTTAGAAACCAAAGTCCTTTTGACCAAAGTCTAAATCCATAGTCCTATAGAGGCTTCAGGAGATTGCTGAAACTGAAAAATATACTGGAATGTAAACTTACGTAAAACATTACTGGATCAGTAACAGTTTGCAATGGAAGTCAGTTAAGCTGAAAAGTGAGGGTACATGTGTCAGCAAACAGAATTTTTGAAAGCTGCCTACGGTTATTCAAACTTATACAACAAAAAAAAGGAGAAGGGATGGGGAGCTGACATGATAAACAAAAGAAACTCTTCAGAAACAATACTGAGAATAACTCCCTTTTTCTCCCAACCGTTTGTTATATTGTCATTTGTGGAAGCTTCATGGGGTGAATCAAGTCAAGGAATTTGTAACTTGAGCACTCTTCTCTTGGCACCAATGCCATTAAGCTAAATTAAGGAAGAGTGTCTCTGGATATGTGCACACAAGTCCTAATTTCTACTCTATGTAATTCCACTAGAGAAATACACTGTATTGTTGGACACTGCAGTTATGCTGATAAAATGGGTCCTTAATTTGGGAGTAGTGATTTCCCCAGCAGGATGCAGGAATTCATTAGATATGACCTAAACATGGCTGTTAATCCTCTCTGGCACCTGTGATTCTGATAGGAAACATCAGCTTCATTGTCAGATGCTCTTAACAAAGCAAAGTACTGGCACTAATAATCCCAAGAGGATGCTAGAAAAGAGGAGTGTGAAGTTCGTAGCAGAAAGCAGTTCCCAGCTGACACAGGACCAAAATTCATCTCGCTTCCTGTCATATGACGCCTGGAACTAGAGGTGGTTCTTGGAACATAAATGAATTTGTTAAGTATCAGACTGCAAAAACCTAGAAATACACAGGCTCTTCTGCTATTGAGAAAAATTGTAGTGTGGGAAACTATTCACAGGTTTACTAAGTGGCTTTCAAAAACAGTCAGAAAGCACCAAGAAAGCAAGCATCACATGTTTAAGAGTTCTCAAATGACAGAGAAGATCCCCCAACAGTGAAGCAAATCTACATATAATATGCACAGTACCAACAAGAGAGTAACAGTGGGAAATACACCCGTGGGATATAAATATTGCTGCCTCTTTGCCTCCTGTGGAGAAGGGGCAGAAGCTAAGACAATTGGATCAGGGTGCATCACTGTACAATGTAAAAGGATAACGTGATACATTGGTGAAACTTCATGCATTCCCTTAAGAAGACATTTCTCATAGAATTTCCATATACAGAGTCCACTAAAGAAGACTAAGAGGTTTCCAGTTGATAGCTCCTGATAATTCTGAGAAGCAGGACCATATAAACAGGATATTTAACGGCTTGAAGACTAATGCTATTTTAGATATGGTTTCTAAAACATATTTTATTTGTCTTTTTAGGGCCTTTCCAGATGGACTGATATAAAGGTGGTCTGGCTTTTACAGATGAAAGGGTACAATAAATACTACCATATAATTCTAAAATGGTATACATGACATTTCTAAAGTAGATTTTCTATTGAAGACACAGCAGTTGCAGAAGGCATGATAATACGGTGTTGCATAAAAGTTTTATTGGTACTCGTAACTCACTTGTGATTTCATTGTGCTTGTGGTCATTCTAATCTTAACCTGCTCCATTTTTTATTTCACATCATTTTATATACTTTACATTCATAAGCATATACATGCACCCATATCTGTGTGCACAACCACAACCTTCACATGTCTGACCAATTGACATCTGCCATTTTAAAGTTGGGACAATCGCAGATCCTAATTTTTGCAGCATTTAATGGCAATCAAACATGTTACAGCATATCAACAGATATACTGACCTAGACAAGGTGTTTTTTAGCATATGTTCACAGAATCACAGTACATTCTGAGCTGGAAGTGACCCACAAGGATCATCAAGTCCAAAACTTAAATGAATGGCCTAGCTGGGGATGGAATCCATGACGTTGGTGTTATTAGCAGCATGCTTTAACCAACTCAGCTAATCTCAGAGTCATAACAATACCTCACTTCTTTGTCTCAGTTTGGGCAGGAAAAATCAGTGAAATAATTTAAATATGTGAATTTGCAGGGGAACGGTTTCAGTTACAAATAATTTTTGCTTGCAGTTTCAAAATATAGCTTGGAAAGTGGTTGTTCATAGACTTGCCCAGTTTTAGAAAGGCAGCTCACATTTACATTTCACCTACACTGTTCCCCTTAAACTTGATGCAGGTGAGAACCCCCCCAGCAAAGCTTCTCAGAACATTGGTCTCCCTCTGCTCAGCCCCACATAACAGCACTGCTGGGATTTATGGTACCTTCATTGGACTTGTCACAAATAGAGATTGGATTGGAAGCAACAGCCATAAAACAGGGTTTGAGGGACAGATGGACTGTTGAACTCGAGATATAGTGGCTTGAGCCAATGGACAGCTTATCTCTGTTGTGCTATCATAGGGATTGCTCATTTCCATCCACAAGCACATTTCCATTCACTTTTCTGCTTCACAAGCAGAGAAGTATGGCAAACTCTTACAAAGGAGGCACATTTTTTTTGAGAATGGTGTTGAAATCCTCCCCAATTTCAGTGGAAATTTTAGAAATGCAAAAGTATACCAGAACAGAGCACTTTTTCTCATATACTAAACATTTTCATACTGGTTAACTCAGCTTCTACTGAGCACTAGTGAATGTCTTAAGCCCCTAACAACAACATGGATTAGTAGCAGCAACTCCAGATGTAGTGTACAAATAACACTTAGTATCTAATAATGTTTTTAACGGGCTTTATAGAGAATGAAGCAATATCTCTCTGTGCGTATTTTTCTATTAGTCTAGACTTTTAAAGTCAAGGATTGAAAGGTCCACTATAAACAGTATCCAACTCTCTGAAGGACAAAATCAGAGGAGTGTTATAGCCATTTCACAGAAAAGAAATCAGATATAAGGAAAGGCTATGCAGCATTAGAGTGCACAATGAATGTGCTACAAAAAAATTTGGAGATAAGTGATCCAGCCCCTTCAGCCCCTTCAGCCCTCTTCTGCAGACTCTAAATTATATACGTCCCTTTGTGTATAGCCTTTCCCAATATAAAGAACACAAGCAGACTTATTTGTTAGTGAGCATAGTGTATTACACAAAGCAATAAATTTATGCTGCTCCTGAGTCCATAGTTGTGAATTCGTGCAATTCTAAATGAGTAATACTAGAAAGATCCTCTTTTTTTCTTACTTTGTTCCACACTAATATGATGTGACATAATATTACAATACTTTGGACATTTTTGTATTTAAATAAACTTTAGGTCCCTTCCTCTGTTATTAATATCCTATTTACATAATTTATGTATTTATATCATACAATGTAGTGGATGATTATGAAAATTTGACTAATACAAATACATTCCAATCTTTTTCAGGAATAATTGATTACCTGTTCCCTCAAAGCCACATCCTTCAGAATCTTTTCTGGGGCTTCAAGCTGACCAGTGAAAACAATGAAGGCAGTCAAGGCCATTTAAAACAAGTACATTTAAAACCTGACTCTTAATGCCTGGACAATTTATTAAGATAATGTCCTGCTTTACCTATAGGTGACCACCCACAAGCCATGCTCTGTCATATAAAAATCTTTTTTCATTTCATTGATGTTGTGGAACAATTAAACTTCATTAGAAGTTCAAAGAATGGAATAGAACCAATATTTAAGTGACCCAATTATTTGGAATATTTATTGATTTTACTTCTAAATTACTCTTCTTATTCCTGATGTTTTTTCAAAAGTTAATAGTGGCATCTCAGAAACACTGTTCAATCCAAGTAGATATCAATCTGAACAGCAGTGCACATTTTCAGACTCCAAAAAAAATTATTTAGACTGTAGGAAAGATGAAGGAAGTAAAGGAGACTAACCTGCACTGCATAATTGCACATATTACAGTTTAAAAGACCAGTTTTGGAAGTCAAACATCACCATTGGTGGTAGCAGGAGCCTAAGGCTGCCATTATCAATTTTTTTTGTTCTGTTTTTCTAAAGGTTATGCTCTAGAGAGTTCACAAATATGCATGAAACTGGATATTTTTTCAGTATAGCAGATCCAAAATATAAAAGAATGAAGCAAGAGAGCTAATGCTCCTGTAGATGTAAATTAAAAGAAGAAATAATCTGTACTCAACCTTCTAAGACTAATTAAATTAGTTCTGAAAAATTGATAATGAAAGTACATTAATATGTTTACCTCTAATTTCTACACTACATTTTACTGTCTTTGGGGATTTCTTTTCTTTTGAGACAACTTTTTGACTCAATATTTTCTCCCTTTCTTTGCCTTTTTCTTTTCCTTCTGCTGCCCCATTCACAGATTTTCTTTCCACAAAGATTGTTTCTGAAGTAAGAGTACAAGAACTTCAAGACTAATACTAACAGTTACAATTTCTAAAAAAAGACACTACTTTTATGAGGCAAAAACCTCCAAAATCAAAAGCAACATTAAATTTTACCTTCTTTTTAAGTAGATCTGAGAAGCCAGATGGCAGATTTTTATGGATTTTTCTACTTGTTTGCTTAGGAGATCCAAACACTGCTCAGTCTCACTATTTATCAATTAATCTAGCATGCAGCCTCAAAGGAGAAAGGTCGGCTTGTGTTAAAAATTCATCCATCAAAAATTCATCAAAGACTTCATCATTTTAACTTGTGAACCTTTGAACACCTACATACTTGTCAGATCTGTGGTCATAGTTAACTGGAATCTATAGTTACCACAGCGCCTATACTTGCTCTGACACGAGCTGCATGAAGAGACTTCCAGGTGAAAGTGCAGTACATAACCGAGTGAGGCAGAGTGCCTCCTCAAACTGCTCTTTTTATCAGGCAAAGGATATCTAACATCTGACTAAGTTCCAAGTCAGTTAAATCAGACCCTTTCAATGACCAAACCCTTTTCAGGGGAGCGTATTTTTGCCCCACCATAAAAAACCACCATTCTTACAGGCAAGAATTTGCAAAAAAAGGTAAATTATCTCATATTATCATCAAGGGCCTAGTCCACAAATTAAAGCCATTTAATGCTGTCTAAGAAAAAATAACGTTTTGAGACTTTCTTTAATGTGTGAAGAAAGCTGTATAGTATATGCTGGAAGTTAAAGCTGGAACCTTCGAGTTCAAGGTAAAAGCTCTGCTGCTTAACTAATGCACTGCTCATAGCTGTCATCATTAATTTATGTTAGCCTCTGTAAACATCAAGAGTATAATAGGCCAATTTCACAACTAAATATAGATGCACATTTTGCCCTTATATAAATGGCAGATTGCTGCTGTAGATCATCACTGCAGCAACACGTCAGTAAAGATGCACTGTTTGATGGTCTGATGCTCACACAATATATAAAACCAGTTGTAATGGTTGTTTGGAAGCAAAGTGTAACATAGCAGCAAAATTTCATTTGTTCCACAAACTCAGGATATATTAAGCTTGGCTGACAAAGACTGTTTGATGTGCTAAATCAGTTTGACCTTCATTTTTGCTTTATATTTCACATTTAACACATGAAATGACCATTATTTTTTCACTGTATAGGGAAATATGTCAGAATCGATTTCTATTAAAACCTTTCTTTTCCTTGTAGAAAGAAAAAAAATATTTTGCCAAAAGTGCTTTAGCAATTATTGCAAAACTTATAAAAAATAAACCCTATATTAAGCAAAGCTTTTTGTTATATTGGTAAGACTTGAGGTTGGTTTTTAGGGGCTGCGGTTTTCAAAGAAGAGGATCCTTTTATTT
>VWZV01003987.1:16059-105984 GCA_013397155.1 Irena cyanogastra
CACATTAACATATGAAAAACTGCACCCATTAGGTGATGTGGGGAAAACAAGAGGACAAGAGAGACACAATGTCACTAGGTGTCACACCTGGCTGCTCAAAGTAAACATAGTACTTTCAGCCTCAAAGCCAGGTAGCTTCAGTCCAGATTCTCCACATATGCTAGCTCAAATGCCACGCTAGAAATGCTATATAGCATTCTGCACTTCAAATATCAGCTTTACGTTTTGGCCTAACTATAAGCTACTACATAAATGAATCTCTCTGGAGTGAACAAAAACTATCCAGATTCTGATTTTACTCCTTTAGGGAGTACTGTCTTTAAGAAGGAATACTGCGGGTTAGTTTTTTATCTGCTTCTGAATTAATAGGTATTATTTTCCTCAACTATGTTAGAGCCATTGCAGAAATTTTTCTGGAACATTTATATCAGCTATAGCCATTGTTTTCCATAGGATTATTTTACCAGTGGTAGCTCTGAAATAAACAGCAGCACAGGTGAAAACATTTTTGTTTGATATTTTTATAAAAGTTGTATTTGCACCAGGTAGTTTATGTATACCGTTAAGTTTTACTACTGCCAGAAGGCCTAAGAGAACAATGTTGCCTTCAGGCAACTCAAGTTTGCCCTTTATAGATGACCAAAACAGGGATTTTGTTAGAGTTGGCTGTGCTCTCTGTAACTATCCGCTTCAACTGAGTTCCCAGAGCCAGGAAAAAAAGGCAAGAGTTCCAGCCTCTCTCTTTCACTGCTGCCACATAAATAATCTCTTAGTGGTGTGTTCTCAATTACTACAATACCCTTTGGTACCCTACCCTTGGTAGGACCAAGACCCTTTCTGAAGAAAATAACATCCTTTATCTCCTTAGCTTTTATCTCTTTATCTCCTTTATTTCTCTTACAATTATCATCCTCATCATCTCCTTATTCTCTCCTTCCCATCTACACTGATAGGTCTATGCAGAGCACACACTAGTTATAGTTTTGAGCCCTCCTCCTGGGAGTCTTCGCAAGGCTTTACATGGAGAAGGGTTGAAGGGATATGGGATACACTGGCACTGCGGTCCAAAGGAGTATTCCAGTTCAGAGTCACAACTGAGCTGTCTGAAAGCTGACAAAATATAACTTCAACAGGACAGTTGAGCTGTAGGACCACTGCCAGCCTTCATTCCCTACATGTGTTCTCCTGCCTGTGATAAAAACAGTACTCACAGAGGTTACATTGTCATTGATACTCAAGCTACCTAGTTTTAAAATATCTCCAAGTACATCTTAAAAAACCCAAAAAAGTACAAACACAAGCAACAGTCAGTCTGGGTGGTGGTATAGCTACCTTTGTTGACTACTCAAAACCAATTAGTGCATGCAAAATTTTTATTCTGCAGTCTTAGAAGACCCTGGTGCCTCCAAAAGCTGACTGTTGGATTTATTCAAGCCTGTTTCCCAGAAGCACAAGATTCACTCTTTGCAACCACTGACTCAGTAGAGTATGCATTAGCTTTGAGGCCTTTCACTTTTACCCCCCTTGCTTGAACCCTGAGCAGTTTAGTATAAATTAGTGTCAGTAGAACACAAGACAGCAACATTGTCACAAGGAGGCATCTTTCTCACCTATACTAACAATGAGTTAGCTTTTCTTACTGCTTACATACTCCAGGACAGGCTACAGCCTTCACCAACTTCCCTTGCAGAAGGATTACATTCACTTTCCATTTCATGTCTGGGACGAGGAACCAAGTGCCATATACACTGATGAAGGGTAGAAAGTCATACAATAAAAGATATTGTTAGTTTTTCATCTGTTTCAATACATTGGGGTAAAAATGGAACCCACATTGCTTGCAGAAGAACTTTGTCTTTGTTCCCTTTACAGACACCAGTACTGGCCATACATATGACTGGGTTTAAATGTTTCCTGACGTGCCAAGAAGAATCTGCTGTCAAAGGTTATGCACTCAACCCAGGGGTGCCTCATACACTGGTAACTGCTGTGCTGGAGTATGTCCCTATGGATTTTAATTTCCAGGTACTTGCAGCAGACCCAAGATTTAATTTCTAAACAATGTTTTCAGATATGGTACAGCAAAACCCAGTTCTCCTCAGAGACCACTTTAATTAGAGTAGACCTGATGACGCATGCATTTTTGACCAAAGTAGTGATATGCCAAAACCTGTCCTTAAAATACAATCATCATCAATAACAATCCTAGAACTTTAAAAAAAAACCACTTAGACAAAAGCCTCGGAGTTTTAACAGTTGATGTAAATCTCATGGTCCAAGTAATGCATATCTTCTTTAACAATATTCACATAACTACCAGAAAGATTAACAATATCCTAAATCCATCAGATTCCATCAAAGGCACTAAAATTATCAGGGCTCTGAAATACTGTCCAGCAGCTGCTACAGCTACCCCTCAACCTAGTAGAAGTCCTTGCTAAAACAATTCATCAAAAAGGCCCAACCAGTCAGAGATGAGAAATGTGAGCAATAGCAAACCACAAAACAAAGCGTGATGCAGAGGCAAGGGCCCCTTCTGAAAAGCTCCTTGCCTTGAGTGACCTCTTAATTACTCTGCAGATAAAACACCTTCCTGCAAAGTCCTACAGGTCTAGATCAGAGAGGAATATCATTATTATCTAGGAACTATCTTTAACATGAGGCAGACCATATAGCATTAGCCTGTAATTCTGGTTTCTTTTGCAAAAGTATCAATCCTAATCTGAAAACTCCAAGACGTAAAGAATTTCTATTGCTAAGCAGCTGCACTGTTTAAATTAGCCTCACCATTAACATTTTGTGTCTTTTTTTTCCAATTTCAACTTTGCTGAGTTCAGCTTTCAGTCACTGAATCTTGCAATTCTTTTGTCCACTAAACAAAAGAAACTCCAAATATCTTCTATCTTCTTCCTGCCTGGCTAATTACGGTCCACGATCAAGTCACCACCTTAACCTTCCCTTTGACAAGATACTTGATTAAACAAACTGAGTCATTGTATGTTTCCTAGTGTCCATTTTAGAAGTCTCTTTTTTCTTTTTTTTTCAACATAAAAAACCCTAAAAGATTTCAACACTGAATGCAGCAACATCAATCATCATTTCCACGTTCAATACTTCAACTGATACATTTAAAGATTATTTTACTCCATATCTGAAACAGCATTGTAAAACAGCATTGTACTGGGCTACAGTGTTCTGCTACTACTCATAAGAAAACTTAAATCTTCCAATTTAGGGTTCACAGAAGAAAGAGACACTGAGATACAGCTTTGAACTACAATGTCAGTTATATGTTTTTCCCTGTGTTATTCTTGGTCAGTCATGGTTTTTGTGCTGCAGAAATGGAAACTGGTCTGATAAGTTCCATAACTATAGAGCATGTAAAATGAGAGAAAAATACTAATTCATTAATGCGAGGAAACAACATATTTTCTCTCAGGCATGTAGAAGTTTCTCAGTTGAATCTAGGCTGACCTTCTGCAATCATTCCTGTATTTTATTTCTGAGGCAAGAATTTCTTTTACACCTCAGAACTTTTGGTGTAAAATGGCTAAGTCAGGTTAAAATGGTTGAACTCGGAAACAAGAAGAAACATTCTGCAAAATGATGAATTTTGAGATAATCCCTCAAGTCATTATTCACAGAGATGCTCAAGACAATTAAGGTATCATTTTCAGAACCACACAATTCTGGCAAGCCCTGCTCCTAGTGAAAAGATGCACCAAATGTTGTGTTTGAAAGTGCCACATTGCTGTATTCAAAACCTGTCCTCACTGGGATAATGTCAGTCAGGTAAACCAGAAATATTGTGGAGTCAAGGAAATTTACACCCATAAACACTGAATGTTAATCTTGGATCTTACCTGTTGATAGATCTACAAGCTCATCAGAAGAGGAAGAGGTGCAGTGACGGCTAGACTGCTAGTAATAGCTACTGAGTGATGCTTAAAACCAGCAATTGCTTAAGGTTTGTGGATGGGGGTTTAGCTACAGAAAAGAAAGAAGAAAAGAAGCAACCATCGCAAAGAGCTATTATACCTGACAGACTCTACACAAGACAGATGAAATGTGAGCTTTGGTATTCAAAAGAGAAAGGATACAATCATATGTCTGGTTAACTTACAGGAAATAGTTCCAGAGACAATTTTATACTAACTACAGTGATTTGAGCAATTTTTAAAAATAATACCAACCAATTTCTCTCCATTATACTCTGCTGGCAGAAAATAAAACATTTTTCTTTTAAATTATTGCCTCTGGTTTTGTTAAATCATGCAGCCTGTCAACATGTGGTCACCAGTTTTACATGATCTTTCTGCCTCTCTGGAAAAGAACGAATTTGAAGCCTGATCTGTGATACAAATACATAATTTGGCATCAGTTAAAGTTGTTGCTATTACGACAAAAAAAAAAAGAGGGAAAAAAAAGACAGATAAGTAAACATAATAATGCAATATGAAAAAAAAATCTAAGTCAAAATGATTCATTTAAATTCAAATATGACAAGGTTTTTGTTTTTCTTAAATACCATGTCTGGAAATTCCTGCTATTGAAGAATTAAGAGGAGGAAAAAAAAAAAAAAGTAGAGTCTAATTCTGTCACCAGATGTGCCTGCCAACTTCATTGATTTCAAAGGACAGCATGGACCCTTAGTGCTAAGCGATTTTGTAAGAGTAAATATTTGAAAAACAGAATGAGAAAAAAATGTAGAATTGTTCTTTTGGTACACAGTTGTTTCAGGAAGCTCACAGCAGCTGAACAAATTAAATCTCCAACCTTATGCTGTCAAGTGGGAATCATGTCCTAATAATCCTATACTGTTTCATTGGGACATAGTCTCATCTCAACAATGTGATTAAATGGAAAAATGAATGGAGAACAAAACATAGAAAGATAAAACGTTCAATTTTACTTTACTAAACTTATGTTGAATTAACCTATATGAGACACTGTTTTCACTCAGAGGATTTGACTATTTAGCTGTCCTTTCAAACCAGGGTTTTCAGGTTTGCCATCTTTTCTAAACTCCTTTGTAAAATGGTTATAGCACGCTTCACAATATCCTTTCATCTCTTCTTAGGGATGAAGCGGTACACAGAGTCAATCTTTGTAATTAAATCATGACTGTTGTCAACAGCAGTTGCTGTGATTTCAGCTTATGCAGCTATTATTTGTATTCATAGGAATGCCTGCTTCAAAATCACAAGACAGGAAAAATCATGCTCTTAAGAGCAAGGGAGAAAAAGCAGCTGAAGCGTTCCCCATAACGCAGGAGGAGTCAATGTATCTGTGTGATGTCTAATGCCTTCCAGGCACTTAAAGACTCCACTGAGCAACAGGGTTTACTGTAGCTTTAATAAGGTGCAAATGCTAATTCCCACACTGCCAGCCTGCTGACAGATACTACTGACATGACAAAACGGGATCTTGACTATTGTGGTTATATGACCTGTGGCAAGGGCTGGTAAAGATATCCCCACGTATACTGATTCCCCCATTTGCAACTGTCCCCTGTAGAGTAATCAGAGAACAGGAGTTTCACAATTGCCTCCAGCATCCCTGAAAAGTGACAGCCGCAAACAGACCAAAACCAGTGCCAGAAATCTGGCTGAATATAAGAAACTTTTTCTACCAAGTAGTTTTTAACTGAAATACCAAAACCACTAAACAATTCTAGAGTGTTCTATTAATGATCAGTATAAAAGAAGGTATAAGCCTAATATGCAAGAACAACAAACGTTAGGAGAACATTTGGGCAGCAAAAAGTGATGACTGTGTGACAGTAACAGAGCGAGATAAACCCGGGTAAAAGTTTGATTTTCTGGCTGCTTCAAGATTTGTTTAGACTTGCAGCCTTTGAAAACTAAGAATTCTTGTGCCAATTTTAAAAGTCTTATTTAAATTATTTTATGATTTCAGTTTACATTAAAATCTCAAACAAAATAGCATGGATGCTTTGTGTGGCCATCTGCTACTTTCATCAAGTGTCTGTAGTGACGAAAATGAGGATTCTAGTAGTTTTACTGTGGAGATAATTGAAGCCTTTCTAAGAATAATTTCTATTCAATCCTTTAGAGCCAAATTTTGTCCTTGGATCTGCACTCTATCTTGTAATATTGGAACGTGGTTCTTGTTTGAGCAGTTAATACCAGCCTCTGAGTATAAAATATGAGATACTAGTATTCTTTCATTCTTTTGCATAGATGATATAGTCTGTATTACATATTTTGGCAGATGCTTTTGGGGCATGCTGAGCGCAGTTTTATATTTAAATTATGCAAATAATGCCAATAGGAAAGGCTGTTTGTTGGTGATCCGAGCTTCTAATTTCAGTCCTACCACTTATTTCCAATATAATCAAGAGCCAAACAGTAACTGGACTGGTAGACTCACAATATTAACATGCCAGAAAAACTTGTCACATTTAGTTTATGTAATACATTTTCAAATCCTCACAGATACCAAACCAACCAAAAAGTTTATTCATAAAAGTAATCTGATAAATTAAATGAGATTATACATAGATCTCGTAAATAAATCAGAATTTATCGTTCAGACTTAGGCAAGCAAGTCCAGCTTGTGGGTTAGGTGCAACTTAACTCTGGGTTTTTTTAAATTGCAGTTCTGAAAACGATTTTATATCTATAAAAATACTGTGTACCTGTTGAATTGATGTTGAATTGAATATGTAGTCCCTGTACCAAACACTTTTAAAACCTAAGTATTTGAATCAGCCTCATTGCTATGGGATGCTGCCTCCCACTGCTTTTACTGCCGCTGCCAGAGTAATACTCATATGAGCTGGGAATGTTCCAAAAAGCTGCTTCCCTTTCTTTGCCACAACTGCTTATCAGCTTTCTAACTGGCCCCATAGCACAGCACATCATACCCTATCATGACACAGAAAACAGTTGCTGTTCAGTTTGTCTCTCAGTAAATCTAAGGAAATCTGAGCTGACCCTGTCTTAGGGAGCACTTCCTCAAGGATACTCTCTTTCTCCCAACATGGTTAAAATAGCCAAAAAGAAGAGAGAAAAAATAAAAAGAAAGAAAAAAAAATGGGGCGGGGGTGGGGAAAGAAGAAGGAAAATCTGAGAAAAGAAAGTACATTTAACTTTCCTGCTAGAGACTGAAAGACATATGAGGGGTTAAACCCTGCTATCGACATCACCATAAGCCAGCTGGGAATTGCTGGTGTGTAGTGAGCTCCCATCAGCCTCAGAATCCAGGACACACAGAAACACATGCATTAGGGATGAGGTGTAGAAGCTAGCTCTACTCATATTAGCTAGTGAACTCTCCCTACAACACTTGGAGGGTGTGGATATAGATTTTTTTTTTTTCGCTCCTGGAAAAGAACAAAGGCAAATTGAACAGATGTAGGAACCTGTTTCAGAGAACAGACTGCACCCCCTTGACTTCTCTGAAACACGCTTAGCCCTTCACCTGAAACAGCCAGACACCTGTTAATATAGATATTAGTTCATATACTGTCAAAAATGTTACATATGGCAGCTGCATACAGGAATAAATAAGATCATAGCTACACAAACACATTAAATTGGCATAGACTAGCATTACAGCTGAAAGAAATCACTTCTCAACACTTGTACTGATATTCCCACTCTGCCCAATCACCTGTCTTGGGAATAGACAAGGTTAAAATTACTACAAGATTTTGACTGGATTAGTTTGTTGGTTTCTTAATCCAGTTTACCACATGGATGTATAAGTGCCCACATAAGCGAGGTGCACGGAACGACTGAGAACACATCTCTGAGCACTACCAGCTTACCATATTCATGAAGGAAAGGCGATGATAGGAGCAAGACTACATACTCAGCTAAAGCTGTCAGAACAATAAGGGTTGCCAGAATGAAACTGCCCACTTGGAATCTAGCCATTCCTTTAGAAATGCTTACTTAGAAGTATGAAAAGTGCTAAACATTAATAAACACAGCCAGTCAATATCTTAAATTCTCTCCCGGCATCATCAGCAGCCTAAGGCTGTGTGGGGGCAGTGGCTTGTTTTGGACTTTGGTGGAACTCAACCATATAATGAAACCACAGACACAGAAGAAAATAGATTTCAATATAATTGACAGCATATGTTTCTATATCTCTATTCAGTAGCTGATAGAAATAAATAATACACAGTGTGCCAGTGATAACCACGGCAAATACGTCAGCCAACTTCCTGAACTGCATTCTAATGGGATCTTACAACTGATCTATGCCAGGTTCCTCAGGGCCCCTGTTCACTTGATTTCTTTCTTTCCACAGTGGTTTGTAAAAATACAGCATAACTTATTAATTTATTCAGTTTTCCAGATTCAAAAAACATTTTGTGGCTCTAAAAGCCTAACTTTTCTAGCCTGAAACCCTTGCTTTTGTTTCTCAAAATACACAGCAAAGTCTTTGAATTAAACTAAAGTTTGAATAATACCAAATCCTGGTTACAAACAGCTAGATAGTACTCAAAATAACATTTTCATGTGAGGCTATTCAGATGTGTAGCCAAATGGGATCTGCCTGGTCTTATGAACTTTACATATCCTTAAGCCATAAGAGGTCTTGCTAGTAAAACCAGCTTTTTATCACATTTTGTGACCCGGTAACCTACTGGTAGAATTGTGGAGGCTTAAATTAATAAAAGCATTATTTTAACCCATGCATTCAAGTGCATTTTTTATTTTGTCCTAGAATATAATAAACTTCATTTTGACATTTAACAATATTTTATAGCGAGTGCTATCTATTTTATAATAGCACATGCAGTTATGATTTCCTATACTTCTTCACAATTTAGTGACTCCACTAACTTCAAACATACTATTCTGGGTCTTGCCAGAGTTATGTTAGAATCCATCTCCATGCAACTTAAATAAAACTTGAGCACAAATGATGAAAGTTCAGCGTCAACTCCCCTGTGCAGGGCTTGTCTCATGGCATGCTCTGTTTTGCTCATACCGGGTGACTATTGCCACGAGATGCCAAAAACCCAGTTGGGGATTGTCACAACATCTGGTTGCCTGCAGTACTCAATTTCTTCTAAATGTGCACACCTCTGAGTGAAGCACGTCCAGAAATACACAACGATTTTCCCCTTAAAGCATAGAACACTACAATCAAGATTATTTCAAAAGCTTAGTTCACAAGAAAATACACAAATGAATTGTTCCTCACCCCTCTCTCATCTCTCCTCAAACTCTTACTGAAACCAGAAATTTTTCTTTTTGTGTCTTGAATTACATAGCTACATCTGACTAAAAATGATTTACCAGAGAACAATGTCAGCCTTTGTACCACGTTCTTCTTCTTCCTTTTTTTCTTTTTGTCCTTGGGCAGAGGAGGGTAGGGGAGGGCAAGTGGTATCTTTTGCATACAAACAAAATCAAACCACCCAAGCTTGTATTGAAAATACAAGCAAATCCCATCCCTCTGTCAGAGTTATATATTAAAGTGTTGGCAAGTGTCTCTTCTAAATGTTTAGCAGCCCTCACACGTAATAGAAGAATCCCTTCCTGTGGATCAAGTACTCCAACACTCAGGAGACACCAGTTACTCAGCAAACAAGGAATATTCTTCATTATCCTCCTTTCAGTGTCTTTTACTCCCTTTCCTTCAAAATAAATGCATTCTGTGGAAGGCACATTCTTCATTACAAATGTTCATTTTCAAGGTAGCTGGCTGCAGTCAGAGGGTCTTTCCAAGAGCACTCGTTAACTGTCTTGGCTGATTTCAGCCCCCTGGAATGGATCCCACTCTCTCCATTCACCTGCTGCTCTTCTGTGAGCTCTGATGTTACCTGCAGTTTTCAGCCCTGGTGGGAAGCTGCACTGCTCCTGGAGATATTGTGCTCATAGACAGCATCTACATTTTCTGCAGAGTGCTACACACTCTCAATCATATACACAGATTTAGCTCTGCTCTCTTGTATTTTGGGTTCTCAAGTTTCAGTTACATATATTTAGGTGTTTTTTGTGGATATATTCTGCTTTTCTGTTCTCAATTTCCCCCCTGGACTTTGGATAATGAGGTGAGATATCTGGCCTTGTAAAACTTTCAAACAGAGTGATGGAGAGAAATCTCATGAAAAAGACTTGACTATCTTTGGCAGCAAGAGGTGGAGATTAAAGTTGGTTGGGAGGGGAAGTAAGCTCAGAGATCTCAGAAAAGATGCACCTCTGCCTCAAGAAGGGTTTATTTCCCCCCTCTTTGCTCTCCATGTCTTTGCTCCATTTGATTGTTGCCTTCAGCAGCCTGGTACACTCCAGCCCTACATGCTCCTGGACAGCAGCAAGGGAAGCTCACAGGTAAGAGGGAGAAAAGATAATAATGGACCCACGTCATCTGAGAGTTTATAGGCACAGATCAGAGGACAAAGCAATGTGCATGATGTCATGGGAGGCATCCTCTGCAGACCAGAAGAACAAGAAAAGGAAGTAGATGAAGAAAGACGAGAAACAAGTAGAAGCTTGTTTTAGAGAGCTGGGGGAAGCTTCATAATCACATTCCTGGTAGTCATTGATAAGGTCATGGAGTGACCTTCCCAAAGCCACTTACAAGCAGATGAAACAGTAGATGTGACAGGGAGTAATACGTACAAATTAGCAAGGGCAAATAATGCCTAACCAACTCAGCTGCCTCTTATGAGATGGTTGCTTAAGATGGGTACAGGCAGGTCAATGATATTGTTTACCTTGACTTTACAAACATCAATAGTCCTTCAGTCGGTCCTTCTAGCCAAACTAAAGGTATATGGGATATATACTTGAAGAGTGCACAGTAAGGTGGGTGGAAAGACGTACGAACCAACAGACCCAAAATGTTGTGATCAGTGGTAGAAATTTCAATGGCAACTAATTTACTACTGGTGTCCTTCAGAGATTAATATAGGAGCCAATATCAATTAATGTCTTCTTTAAAGACCTGGATGACAGGACGAGGTGCGTCCTCATCAAGTTCCTAAAAGAATCAGACTGGGAGAGCACCAATAGAGGTATGCCTCATGTCCTTCCTCTCCTCCCCTACGGGTTTGACATTGAGACTGAGACACTGAACCAACCCTTGCAGGTGGGCAGCAGCATTATCAGGCAGATGCTTTTGCCCCTTTACTGTTATCCAGGGGGCTGGAATAGATAATTTTTCCATGTCCCTTCCAACCCAAAGCATACAGTTGTTTTGCAATGTCACAAAGAAGCAAAATTTAACCATGGCTCCCTATAATTTGTTTCACAGTTTGAGAAAGGTTGCATTCAGGAATAAAAAGCCAATATGCATCCCTGCTTCCACCTTGCCACTGCTTCCAAAGGTTCTCTGATTCACATGACTCTCTCTTACCCTGTGAAGGGCTGTCTGCTGTAAGTCTACAGTGAAGGGAGAGGTGAAAATCTTGTGACCCCATTTAAATTAATCTTTCTCACCTCCTAACCTTGGATTAGGGACATACCCTTCCCTCATTACTAGCACTTTAATTTAAGAAGAGATAAGGCAAGATATAAGACATGTTAGAATATGCCACTGTCATAGAAAACGAATACAGTAACTATAAAATCAAGCAATAGTTAGTGATTCTGTGAATAGTATATTTTCCATTCTTTCACAATACATGATTAGTAGTGATAATTTCAGAGCTCCAATTCACCACTAATTCAAAAGCTACATTTTACGACAGTTAAAAAGCAAAGACCATATGAGTAAGCTTTGCAGATGGTCCAAAAAAGTTATTTAATTCTTCATCAGCTAGTAATAAACAGCTGCATTCTTGTGTTGTTTCTGCTTTTGTTTTATGTGTCACAATGTATAAGCTTATTTCTTGAAAAACTGAGAACATACAGAATATTCAAAATACATTGTACTGAAAATGTTATTTAATTGGAGATAATGCAAAATGGGAAAAGAAGAGGCACAAAACATGTGAAAGACTAGATATCATATGAAAAAAGCAAAAGAATTTGCAGCCTTTTTTATTACATTCTCACTACTAGAATGAAAAAATAAGAGGTTTAAAAGAAAAAGGAGGGGAAAAAAAGGAAAAAAAGAAAGTTTCTGTATTCAGTCCAACCTGAATTCTAACATGGTAACTTTGATCACATTTAACAGATGTTCTCTGATTTATTTTATAGACTTCCCCAAATCTGCATTTTGCAAAACCAAGCCCTCCCCACCCACTACCAAACCTACAACATAAGAACCTAAGGGTGGGTATACTTAAAGAGTTGAAATCATTTTATCATTAGGTCTTTAATAGGGTTCTTTCCCTTCCCTGACTAAGTGTAACTTAGCCTACACTGGTAAAAATTACATTTGTTCCCAAAACAGAATAAGCTGCTAGACCTTTGTTCTGGCCCTCTTCCATTTTCTTTCCAGTTTTGCTGCTGTTGAGGTATTAGCAAGGGCTGTGATTGGTTTATTTGGGATTTTTTCCACCCTTATAGCACACACACTTATTTCAGCAGTGGATGTGTGTCCAGCCAAATGCCTGACACCACTTCATTCCTCATATTTCATTTCAAAGTAATAATATTTATTTCAAATACAAAAGTATAGTTTAGTAGAATGGTCACAAAATCAGTAGCAATGAGAAGTCATAGAGAAATATCAAACACTAATTTAGAATATTATAAGCTATGCATATGTAAAATGTTACTATCTGAAAAATATAAAGTGAGTTCCTAAAACCATTCACTTCTACAGATCTCCAAATCATGCATTTGCAACTACTGCTTGATGAAACAAGAGAAGACAGGAAAAAATATATGCAAAATACTTAGCAGTGTAACTTTTAAAAAAATATTTGTCAAGTTAAAAACTCAATTCTTTGCAGTTTCCACCATTACTAAAACGTGTAAGTATTTCTATTCACCTGCGAATCCGCATTTTTGGCTAGTTAACCAGCAGTTGAATCCACAGCTGGCATTTAGGCAAACAATTACCTAATCTGCATGAGAACTGCTGAAGTTTAAACATTTGGAACTAGAGGGTACATTTCACCATTGCTATAAAGAATTACACGTTTGAATTCTTGACTATTCAGATTTCTAATGCAACTGGGCTAGTTTTTCTCCCCCTTAACTGAGAAGGCACCTCTTTGATTCTGAATTATTTCAGTGAACTGGATTCTCACTAAACAGAAAATCTAATTGCATTGAATTATACCATAGCCTATTTCCATTTTCATAGGACTGAAAAATACAGGATCCTATTCTATGTTTGAGTTTTAGCTATTATCTTGTAAAACAAGGTGCCTCAGAAAATAATTAAAGGAAAAAATTCATTTGCGAAAAAACTGAAACTTCAATCTTTCAAGGGTTTTTTTTTATTTGGGTGGAAGAAAAACTGATTGATTATTCTTATCTTGATATGCATGGATGCAAAGTGTGTCCTTTTCCCTGGAGCATGCATTGGCACCTGAAGCAGAACATGTGGAGGCAACAGCTTTTCAGGCATCAGAAATGACAGAAGCAGGAGCACAGGTAGACTCTTTGGATACAGTTTTTTGACCCATACTCAATTAATCCACACAGTTCCTGTGCTTTACTCAACACTAGAAGCTGAACAGAAACTACACTAGAGTTCACGATAGAGTCTTACGCAGTTTCTTCCCTTTAGAACAGTGTTAGAAAAAGACCATTTTCACATTTACAGAAAATTGTAACAAGACACTGCCTTCCAAATAATCCACCAGGGCTTTGTCTCCACAGCAAGCAGAGGTGTGAATGTGTGAGTGCAGGCAGACCAAAGCTAGATGTGGTATGAATGATGGTAAAGCTCTGTATTACTGGTCCCCAGGCGTGCCGCTGAGAGGCAGCCAGCAGGCTATTTGCATATTCGGGCACTTAGCATGCACTGAAATCCACGTTGCTACAGCCTGACTACTTTTGGTTGAAGCTACACTGAGTATGCCTACAGATGCTACAGTCATACCTGTATCAGCAGAGTACAAGCCACCTTTGACAAGAGGCTAGGAAATAGTTTCTTATTTAGGCAACCATTTACTGGCAAAATATGCCCATGTGCCTGTGCATTGGCATATACGTGCACACTTTCCTACACGCACACATATATAACAGGTTTCTTTGCTTTCAATTTAGAAAGGAAAAAAAAATACCACACTGGATTATTTAGTTTTAGAGAAAAGTCTTAGGGACCACTTTTGATCCTTGCTTGCTGCATGTCATTTGAAAAAAATGACGATGCACACAGCATGCACAAGTGTATGATAAAGCAACTCAAATGGAGAAAGTGATGGTGACACCACCTGCCCACAGCCATTTCTATCACTACCAGATGCTCAGATTATAGAATCTTTAAGTGTCAAAATGTATTTATGTCATTCAGTGCTTGAATGATTTATGCCAAGAATTCAAAGACTACAGTCAACAGTTTTTCCACTTATCTCTCTGTAGGCTTTGAATAAAGTCCACATTGGGGTTGAAAGGACATGATCTCTACCAGCTGTCTATAGAAAAGACACTACACAAACAACATGTACACGTAAGCACCACAGACACACAGAGCTCAGTGGCACCTGTGTGCACCTATCCTGCCACCTCCCTCGCCAAGTCACAACCATAGTTTTTGAAAATAATCGACAGGGCCTCTGCAAATTCGTCTCAAAATAAATCTGATGGACTAATCCTCTAACGCTACAGCTTCTGCAACTGCTACCTTTGGGACACAATCACAAGGCTTTTTTTACTGTTTACCTAGAAAAATAAGTTCTCCCAGAGGGTTTTAAAAGTTCCAGAAAGTAAAAGTTCTGAGCCATAGAATACTGTATAGATTAGATCTGTAGATCTGTATAGCTATAGATATCTATTATTAGATCTATATTAATGTTTCTTAAAATAAAAAAAAAAGATTGGGTCTTTTATTAATACATTGGTAAGTACCAAGCAGTAGTTCCTTTCCATTTACTATAATAAAAGTCAAGAATAATGTTAGGTTATAAGTAAAATTAAAAAACAACAACAACAAAAAAAATTTGTAGGCTTCTACCCTCCATTGTGGCTCGCTTGAGCGTATGGTTTGCCTGTGGGCTTGATTTCACAGGAAGTTTAAATATAGAAATAAATATATAAATAATTATAAGATAATGAATCGTGTCACCAAGGTCAGTGAAACTATTTATGTTCAACATTATGTACATGCCTAAAGTGCTTTTCTGGACCACAGCCCATATTAACTCCCGTTTTATACAAAAATACAGTGAATAGTTTAATAAAATAGATGACACCATCTTAAGGGATATTGTGAATCACATCAATGTTCTGCTGGCTTTGATAGATAGCTCTTAATGAATAAATGTACTCTGAGACTTACTGGGATCCTGTGCAGGAGCATTACAATTCAGACACATAATGGGTTGTCAGCGTACAATAATCTGTATAGAATATAGAGGAAATGATGGAGAACCTGGAGCAACAGCTCAGTATTTCAGTGCTTCTAAGTATTACAAACAGCATAATTCAAGCTGTGAACATGTTTGTAGATCTCTTCAAGAAATGCAAACTCCTATTTTGCTGAGTATTTTTGAAATACATTAAGGAAAGAATAACCAGGTAAAAACTCCCTAAAGAGAAGAGAAACCTAAGATCTTAAAATGCTACAGACAACCTCCAAATAAATCTCTCAAAATTATTACAATAAGATTTGGCAATGTATATATATAATCAATCTAAATCACAAATACTTCAAGAGAAAAAAAAAACCTCCCATACATAACTACTAGTAACACTAAAATAAAACTCCTCTTCCATTTCTTTTAAAGAATATCTTGGGAGACATTTCATCTTTCAGAACTGCTGAACTTGCTATTTTTGTTTGAGATCTTGGATATTAAGAATTTGGCTCTTTCAAATCACAGTGTGTGATTAAATAGGACTATTTTGTTATTTTTGGTAAACTGCATTTCACAGAACCTGACCTTAAGATATTAAAATCTACTCAGTAATAAAAAGAAATACCTTTCAAAATAGTTTTCCTTTTTCATAATATTTTTGCTTTTCTGAAAACTCTAAAATCTCACTTTTCTTCTTTAATTTGTTGTGTGATAAACCACAAAGAAACAACAATTACTGTTGCAGTTAGAATATTATACAATTGAAAGTCTAAGACTTATAAGCTACATGAAAAACTACATATTTTTAGAACGCTGGGATCATTATCATCTTTCTGCAGAAATTTCATTTGTGCCTTTTCTGTACTGAAGCAAAAGTTTCCTCTAGTTAAGTTTCATTTGAAAATAAAAATATTACCTCCAGATTATACTTTGGCAAAAGGAAAATACTTTCCCTTACATTTTATAGTGCAGTAAATGGAGACAAAGAGGAAAGTTGCTCTGAATTTCATGACTTTTTCAAAAAACACCCTTAAAGAAAAAAAAAGCAAGGAAAGAAATATCATTAGAAAATAGCATATTTTAAACTCATAGTCTTACGATATTTATTAACTTTACTTTTTCTTACATGTCTTATTATTCTGTGATTTTTCTAAGACTATATGGAAAAGAGTTGCTGGGAATATAACCGTCCATAAGAAATGAAGCATTCTCTGAAGACAGCAGGAAGCAAAGGGGAGGAGCCTCTTTAGCTCTTCAGTATAGCACATTTAATAAAAGATATGCTGGAAAGAAAATTTCTAGAGCTGAGTTGTCAGCAGGGGGGGTAGAACTAAATCTTGCCAACCAATTGAAAACAAAAATGGGACAGAAAAGAAAACAGGAAAAAGCATCAGTTCTGAGAGAAACATTTCAAAAAGTGAAAGAGCAAAGAGGGATTTGGTGGTGGACAAAAGGAAAACAAGTAGACAAAAAAAAAAAAAAAAAAAACAAAAAAAAACAAGCACAAAACATAAAGTCCATGCTTTCAAGAAGAAAAAAACCCCAATTATTGTGTTAGATGCATTAAATACTGCTCAGTGCTCAATGTTCAGTGTTACTCCTTCCTGTACACAATAACATTAGCTATCCAAAAATGATGATTGAAAGGTTTTAGGTTGCATGCCACCTTTAAATCTGTTGTGAAAAAGGAAAGCTTTGGTTTTGGGCTCCACAACGCCTGAAGCTAAGCAATGAGTGCACTCCTGAAGGCCCAGGCATGGGGAAAGATGAAGTGGAAAAAACAACAACAACAACAAAGCCTGAAAGGGAGAAGAGAAAAAAGAGAAGGATAAAGATAAGAGTGAGTGTGCCACTATGAAACAGGATGGGATAGATGTTTGTGGCTTTATCATGATGAGTCTAAGCTGACTGTGGGGCTTTTGACTCATAGACAGCCCCCTTGGAAAATCCTCCTGTCTCAGATGCACATCTGAATTTTGCCCATAAATTATTGTTACTTCAGTACTGAGTGAAGAATTTTAAAATAAGTCCATCTGACTTATTTGCACAGAACCAATAGATAAGAAAGACTGAGAAAGCCCTTGGAATCCCTTGTGCTTAATCAGTTTGGCAAAGTGACATTTGGAAGAAATAAAATCTAGAACTATTACACAAGTTTTGAGAATTAGGGTACTGTAATACAGTAAAGGATGAAAGACTGCGAAACGTTTTCTTCAATTATCCATTTAGCACCATCAGAGATTATGTGTATGCCAGCACTGCCAAATTAAAAATAAGGGTCAAAAAACACCTGATTTCCATAAATTCATGACATGAAAAGAACAAACTGATCAGAGGATAAAACTACACTAAATATATAAAAACTCAATGGCCTCTGAGCATCAGTGTTGGTAAAACCATAACCTGTAATTATTTGTCTGAAGTCAGTGTGACACAACAGAGTGCTAAATATTCATTCTTTGGAATAAATATGAATTTAGAACTATTCATCTTTTTTCAAAGATGTGACATGCTGCATAAACAGAAAGTATATACGCTTTTTTAAGTAAACAATACAATAAGTAAAGTGATTTATTATGCAATTTATCTCTTTCCATCTCTGAGCTGTTCATAATTCAGATCCACACAGGGCAGTTCATATACCATTAATATATCCCAGATGTGTTTGACTTGAAGGCTATGATCATTTTAAATGTTTTAAAATGTGTGCCATCTATCATTAATGTTATGGTGGTGTCATTCGCATTATTACAGTTAAGGTTGTGTCAGCAGTTCTATGAGCCCTTATTTTCAGGGGTTCACAACTTGGCAGTAACAAGTGACTACAGCCTGAAACCTGGCACAAAGCATCCTGGCTTGGGAGCAATTAAGTTTCTTTCTCAAAAAGCTAACAAAGATTTAGTCTTGAAATTCTGCAGAAAAGAAAGAAATGTGTTCATGGTTTCAAGATAGAAAGTTCTTCTGGCAGAGCTTAGAACTTGTTTTGGACTGAAATAAAGACAAAAGAATGTCCCGCAAGAGATGAGAGTGCTGCTGAGTTGGAGACTGTAGAGACTAACTGCTTATCCTTTTGAGCAGATCTGCTGTGTGTATTCCAAACAATCTAACAAATACAGCAGCGCATCTCAGCAACATCTGCAGCACCTTGAAATTCAACCTGCATGCATTTTGCACATAACTTCAAATATAAGAAAGGAGCATTTCCAAAGCTAACCTAATAGCAGTCTTGCCACATGACAATATCAGGACAAGCTTCCATTTAAGTGGTCCTGTTTTATTTGCAACTTCACTGACCTTCCAGTTCTGATTGGTTTATCTTAATTAAACTGGGATTGGAGTAATACAGAATTGCTATGCCGCACAGATAATATTCAAACAGAAATCCTGACAACAATTTCAAAATCGTTATGCTGCTCAGAAACTCTTTTGAGTAGATACATTCTGCAATAAACATGTTAGGCTGTTTTAGAAACTGAGTAGGTAGTAAAGGAATGGAGAATATAGAAAACCCTACATGGTAGTGCTAAGTCAAGCATCTTTCCAGTTTGAAGATACAGTTTGCTTCTCTTCCTGCCACAGCACAGAATTAGTTTCTACAGTTTTACAAAAATAATTTATTTATGAGATCAGGAACATTGGTAAATATCCTATATGTCTGTACAGTCATCAGAAAATTTTTTTTTGACTGAGCACTAAATGTATTAAAATTTGTCAGATTCACAATGAGAAGGGTTGGACTGCTTAGAGTTGCCATTCATTTATTTTCCTGACCTATGCAAATTCCCATGCTGTAGAATTTGAGATTCTGTGAGCTGGGATTGTTTAGCCTGGAGAAGAGGAGGCTTGGGGGAAATCTTTTCACTTTCTACAAATATCTGAAAGGAGGTTGTAGCCGATTGAGGGTTGGTCTCTTCTCCAAGGAAACTGGTGACAAGATGAGAGAACACAGCCTTAAGCTGCTTCAGGGGAAGGTTTAGGCTGGACATTAGCAAGAAGCTCTTCACAGAAAGGGTTATTTGGCATTGGAATGGGCTGGCTGGGGAAGTGATGATGGATTCACCATACCTGGAGGTGTTAAAGAAAAGACTGGATGTGGCACTTAGCAACATGGTCTGATTGACAAGGTCATATAAGTTCATAGGTTGGACTCTAAGATCTAAGGTTTTTTCTAACCTAATAGATTCTGTGATTCTAGGTCTCATTGCCAGTTCTTAGAAAATTCAGATCCACAGGCTATTAGTATGGAGGTTTTCTATTCTACCAGCTGGACCACATGGCAAGAGTAGAGCACTTTTCAGGTCCCACCTTTGGAATCTCCTTTCCCCAGAAAGCATCCATGTTCTTTTTCCTTTCCAAACACAGCTCTTGTGAAAACAGAGCTCACGGCCCATCCCCAGAGGAATCATGTGTTTCTTCCCACCAGAATCGAGTACTTTGTCTTCCTTTCATTCTCTAACAGATATTCGGCAGCTCTCCTCATTCTCAAAACTCCAGATTTTATCCCTTCCTACTGTGATTTTGTTTTCCATTGTCTTTCTACTCACTCTGACATGACCACTTCCAAGTGCATCAATAGGAGTCATGCCCCTGTGTCTTCACTAAAAATCAATTGCAATGAAGTTATATCACCTGAAAAATAAGTTGATAACCCCTCATCACTTCTTGCAGGACCACTGCTATTGCTGTCTCCCTACCTCCATGCCAAAAAGGCCTGCTGTGGCTGTGCTCTTTCTCTTTTACCTCTGCTACACTAAGGGAAACTGGTTTCCACTTCCTCTTAAGATTGTACGATTCCACACTACTATGTCACTATTTATTCCTCTTCTGCTACCATGTCTTCCTCTGGAAGACATGTTGCTTTTCATTCACTGTCTCAGCAAGAAGACTTCCTTGTGAGAATGAAATAGCAGTTCCTGACCAAATCCAACAGCTGTTCTTCATAGAACCATCTTTTCAGGGGCACATCCTGAACGCCTCTGATCAGAAAAGGTGAACATTTCTGCTCAAGACATGGAAAACTCTTGCTGCTCTTCTCATCAAGCACCCTCTCCCCAACCAGACAAGTTAAGACTTTTTATCTCTTTCATCCTGCACTGTTGCAAGTTGCAAAACTTGAACAAAAAGGAAGATATTGGCTTTTCATGCAATTCTTGCATACTTAGGCTTTATGACCGATTGCACCACTTCTGCCTAAACAACAACGGAAAGGGTATATTACTCAGCTACCTGGTAAAACATGATTAAATAGTAAAGGATTATCACATATTTTCCTTGTAGATTCTCCTTACATTCCACCAGAGGGCTACAGAACTCCCAAAATACCGAAAAACAAATTTTCCAACCTTTCCAAAGTAAACTATGTTCTCAATGTCCTTTCCAAATTGCTATGAAAATAGTTTTTAACTGATTTTTAGAGATGGGTCAAAAAAAATTCAGCAGAGCTTTTTAAGATTTTGAAGTTGGCATACACTTTTTGAATAAAATTTGAGACAATGGTTTCAATATGTCTGAAGCATTGTCCATGGGTCATGATTTCATGCCTGTCTTCATAAAAATTGAGAAAATATGCCTACTTTATATTTTTCACCTACTCTGCATATCCAACACATATAGCCATGCTATGCACTTGTCTGTATTGTTTTCATTTGTTTGAAATTAATTTTCTCTTATATTAAAAGTTTTTACCTTTTACTCAAAAAGTGTAAGATCCTACTGCTTCTAGAGACAAGTAATTCACTCTTCCCTTCTATCAAATACTCCTACTTGTTAGACCATGAGATGGAATAATAAGAATCCATGACACATACAAAAAGAATTTTAAATTTAAAGAAGAATGGGAACAGGAAAAAATGTGCATGTTAGCTAAATAATGACATATAAAAGGTTCCTGAGGAAAAGAAAAAGGTTGTGAGTGATTTTTTCAATGAAGATTAATACATGGTACTGATTTTCTTTTTGTAGAACAGGACTTAACTTTCATCAACTTGCATTAAATTAAATTGACAGCCAAATAAATTTATTGAGATCTTCAGTTTGAGTTATGCCAAAACCTAATCCTGGGTAAGGAGAGTGACAGTTAGTAAAAGAAGAATTGATCCCTAATCTCCACCTAACAATATGTTTGGAGCAATGAATAGTAAACAGTTTAACCTCTTTTACTTTTATACAATGCACTGGCCATTTTATTTTTGTTTTACATGCTACATGGTATTAACTTTTTTCACCTACATTATAAATATGACAATCTACACCATTCATGCTGTCAGCTATGAAATAGCAAGATATATCTCCTCATTCCATACACAAAGGGAAGCTACATTTATGAATCCAGCAGCAATGCTAGTCATTCTTTTATACTATTCTTCCTTTTCAAATTGGTAAAGAGCCTGAATGGCAACTTGGAAGAAAGCATGCTTCCTCGATAAATCTGGTCTAAACAAAATACTTCTGCCCTTGTAATATCAACATTTACAACTAGTAAAAGCAGAAAGATGCAAGGATTTAGTTTCTTTAAAATGGAAAGAGAAGAAACAATTTTACACTTTGATAGGAAAACAACTCAAAGATATTGCATTTTTCCAGATTCTACTGCTATATTTGCCAAACTAGAAATGGTCTGATAAAGTCTGTAGATTATAAAGCCTGTTGTATTTATGTTGCACTGAAACAGTTCAAAAGCAAGCAGAACTACTTAGCTTTGAGTATTAGTCCTAACTCTACTATAAGTTAGAGTTGGTTGCTCTTGAAGCAACTGAACAAATTCTCTGTAGTCACCATAGAAATCCTATGGAATGTAGTTTCCTGCTGTTTTGGGATAATATCAGGTAGCCACAGCCTTCAACACTGTAAGTGTTGAAAAATGTTCATCTTCTAATACACTTTCAAATAGAAAATTTTTCCTTTCCTTGAAGAATTAAGCTTCCTATATACTGCTAATAAATGTAATGATATTTATGTATGTCATCATACATAAGCTAGGTTATATAAAACATTCTGTCTTATGGCTGAAGATCAGCAGACTGGTCTCCATTTCCACATACCCAATTCTCAGTTTCCATTTTAGCCTATCTTCCAATGGTACCCCAATTTTATAAACCATGAATCTCATGAGGTTAATGCACTCATATTTGTACAAGCAATATGAGAGAGTATTTATTCTGGCAGCCTATACTATATCCTCTCTTCACAGATTGAGCAAAATTTCACTAATAAGGTTAGCTGTCATGATTTCAAAACCCAAAAGGTTAATAAGTCTCTGGATTGATTTATAAGATGTATCTGATAGAGAAATCAACACTTGTTTCTATTTAGTTCTTATTCATCACAAGCCAACTTTATTTTTTGAAAAAGTAGAAGAATAATTCATATGTCAACTCCGTTTTGTAATGTCAGAAAGAATTGGGCAATATTTACTTTATTTACATTCGTGAAATCCCGTGCCATCTATGCAAGGATAGACTGGAGGCTTTTTTAAAGCTGGTTTTGTTATCCAATCTTGGAGCCTATGTACAGAGAAAATTCTGGTCACTGGTGCTATCAGCAAAGAGGTGCACACGCCCTTAGTGGAACAGATGGTAACTCCCAAATTTCCCCTAGGTGAAATCAGTGAGATTATATGATCAAGAAAATATTTGTTCCATCAAACATGAATTCAAAGCAAAAAAAAAAAAAATCCAGGGCTATCACAGCACATAGTTAATAATTTAAAATTAATAGGATAACTGGGCAATACTGAACAATTAATTTACATCACAAAAAAAATTCAGACTATTTCTCTGATTTGTGTCTGGTCTTGCTTCATTGAACTTGAGTGGGAAAAGACTAATTTGACAGTGAGTGGAATTAGGTATTAATGCATTTAAGACAATTCGCTTAAGACATTCTTTATTCATGTATTTGACAATGTTGCAGTACTACAAGCCACTGAGTACACCTTCATAGACATTCTCCATGTGTCTTACATGAAGAACACAACTTGTCCTCCAAATACAACAGTGCTGTTGTCTTTGAAAGCTGACAGGTTGGGGAGGGGTTTCGGGTTTTTTTGGTTTGAGTTTTGGGGATTTTTTAAAAATTAAACCCAAAGATAGTGCAGAAAAGTGAGATTCACTATGGTGAATCACATATGTTGATTCATGTTGAATCTCCTGTGGGTATTGAAAGAGGGCCAGTATAGAGTGAGAAAACTGCAGGATCAGTTTACACAGGACACTAGCTTGAGAAGTCCTAAACTGAAGAACATACAGATTTCTTAAGTGCTAGACTAAAAGCTTTAACATAAAATTCTATCACCATTTTGAACTATTTGACCGTGCAAAGTCAGAGAACCTCCTTCTAAAAGAATCTTGTCATTTCTTTCCTCATAAGCACTGCCAGTTTCCCAATGCTCTTTTGACAGTATAATCAGTCAATTCAATCAGAGAAATTCTATAGTACAATGGTAATTTTCTCACACTTTTTTTTCTCCCTTTACACTGTCAATTCAAACCACCTGCTGTAAGCACTGATGTGGAACGGCTTAGTATTAGCTCTGAAATTAGTACCAGTCCCCAGTTAAATACCTGGCACATTCAGTGTGGGACAGACACTGTTAATGGCACATAAACCCATCAGATGCAATTGCTGCATTCCTTGAGCAAGTCTCTTTCCAAGCCATTCAGAGAGCACCTTGCTGGTATCACTGCACTAGACTTAAAAATCAGCCTCAAAGGGATGATTTGAGGAAGGAGGGGTAGAACAAACATAACCCCAGAATCAGTCTTGAAAAGGGAATTTGTATGAATGTTCTATTGAATACATTAGGTAGCTTCCTATAGCAGCATTTTACTTATTCAAATACACCAGTGATGCCTTTTAAAGTGTGTTTTAAGGTACGAAGCATAGAAAATGAATTGTGTGCTGTTTACAAATAGCAGAAACAAATTTATGACACTTTATAAAACCTCACTTCTTAAATCCTAACACTGGGCTTCAGCTGTATGTACTACCTTCCGTCACTTAAGCATATAAAAAAAAGGCTATTAAATCCAATATCTTACAAATGCATCGGTTCTACTGGCCTGTTTAGCTCAGCAGGTAGATCTGTGCACATGAGTCAGTCAGCAATGATGAAAGGCATTTACTATAAGCTCCTCACAGGGTCATCAATGGACAGCCTGTACAAGATTTATGCTTTAAATAATATATGAACTAAACACCTTGAAGTAATTGGCTGTGTGAAGCCTTACACTAGGCCAGATAGCTTGTCTGTACAAAGTAAAATAAGATTTAATAATAAATGAACGGTGCAGAGGTTTTCTGACCAAACTAATTCTACATGATTTTCCAAGAGCAAGCTGTTCATGAGTTAAGACGCTTTCATGATTTCATGCTGGTGTCATGGGGCCAGTCTGTCTTTGTCAACAGTATCTATCTTAGAGGACTGTATTCTATTTGGTGATGATGTTAGAAACTCACTGCTCTCCTTCCTTGTGGAAGATAATGGAAGCAGTCTACATAACCATGTCAGGAGTTCGCTGAATGGTCATTTTCCAGTTTTTCAAAGAATGAACACATCAATATTTTGACCATATTACATGTTAACAAAACTCTAGGAAACTGGCATCTATTCATTAACTCATTAACAAATGCAACCTACAAACTTTTTACTGGTGGGATTATACTGAAAAAACTGTCATAGGATTTTCCCACTGTAGTCATAATGTAGGGTTTCATATTCTTTAATGCTGGCAAGAGTTTCCAAAATATCTTCCAAATGCAAACTAACATTTTAGCTGACAGCCTTGTGCAGATATTCTCTCTCTCAAATATGATGCTGCAGGCCATCTCACTCCCAGTTCACAATCACATAAAGCCCTGTTAAAACTACAGCTTTATCATCCATACAAGTGCCAGTGGAAAATATTTAAATTATTTTGCAAAGCCCTCTTCAATATTATCAAGGAGTTTAAAACTAGTTGGAGAGACCAAGGAGACCAATGGGTCACAGGCAGTCCACAGCAGGTTTATTTTCTAAGACAAAGAAAATTCATTTAATTCACGCTAAATTCAAAGCTTTTTACAAAAAAAAAAAAAAGCAGGTACTAGGCATTCCAGAGAGAAGAAATAGCTTGAAAGTAAGAAAGTGGGAATATATTTAGAGGGTTTATAGGCCAGTTCTTAGCTGGCGTGAAGTACTTTACCCCTAGAAAACTAAATAGGCTTTCCTAGATTTACAGAAAACAAAAGTCTTGCCCTTTATCTTTTTATCTTTGCCCTTTATCTTTAGGGAGTTACCTTCACTAAAAGAGGTGCAGGGCACAATTAAAACATTTCATATTCTGGTTGAAGCTCTTGCCACATCTCTGCATTGTCTGAATCTTTACACTTACTTAAGGCTTCTCTACTTTAAATGTATGACAGAGGCTTCTTTTAACACTGAATTAAAAGAGGGCTCCAGCAGTTGGTCACACCTTCCCTCACCACTCATGTTTTCTGTACAAGGCTAATTGAGTTATATCTCATGGAAAAACCCAAACACTTAAAGCAGCATTTCCAAGGTTTCATTCACAACCCACCTCTGGGCGCAGAACGTCACATTTGGGAGCTGCTGCTCTAGAGTGAAAGAGAACTAATCTAGAAGTAATTCTACCACATTTATATGAATGTGGAAAAAGATGAGGTGGGGAAAAAAAAAAGGAAAGAAAAAAGTATAAAATATTTTAACAGAGAAAAAAAATAAGAAATAAATAAATAAAATTGCTTCAACTAAATTTAATGAAATGTTAAGGCTATCCCTTTAAAACACACAAGAAGCATTTGTACAGCTGATAAAGTCCCTGTGACCTTGGCAGCCTTACAGGGGTAATCTTCACGTAAGATGAATTATTCTTGAACAATTGCTCTAATGTATTAGGCACAAGCATACTGTCCTTCAATATTAGGCATGCTTGTCTTTCCACATCCTTATTTCTATACAAACGTATTTATTAAGGACAAAGGGGTGGGGGGGAGGGGGGTGTTAGAAGGAAGGAGAAAAAGAGAAAGATTACATTCTATGCAAATATGCTCCACAATACAAGAGGCAACAAATTTATTGTAGTCCATGGACATGAAAGTCTAATAGACTTTCTTAAAGATTCCAGAGCAGAGGACAGCTTCCAGTGAGCCCTGCTCACAGACAATTTAAAACCTCTGAGAAAAAACTTTCAGGGATAGCAGTAGGTAAAGAATGAACAAATCATGTTTGTTAATGACTCAGATGTTTCCCACAAACCCACTAACCAACGCCGCAGTGGCTATAAAGGGAACTCTCTCACATTTATCAAGAGGGCCAACTCTTTGCCATCCATCTCCTCCTTCCTTGTGTTGGTCTTTTACCTACCAAGAGAGAAGCAATTTGGGCCAGAAATCAGTAGAGATGGAGTCAAACAATAAGAGGGAGCCAAGCAAGTTTATAAGAAACAGTATGATTGTATCTGGTAGCAAAGGTCTGTGCTCAGAAGTACATATCCTTTGTTGATTGTTTCCCCTGCTACTCCCAGCTCCAACTTAAGTCCTTCCAATACTATTTCTTAGATTCATATAGAGATGTAAACACTCAGAAGAAGGTCCAAGTCTCTACAAAGAGGATCTAAGCCAAGATAGATCATTACTGGGACAAGTAGAACTACCTATATACCTATTTAAACAAAATAACCAGAGGAATTTCCACATAAAACTTTTTTTTCAAGCATTAATAAATTAAAAAACATGTGCCATTGAACCAAGGAATAAAAATCTGGAAATCTGGAGGGTGCCTAGGGTCAGAACTGCATTTCTTCACCTAATGTAAATCATCAGAGTTTTTAAACAACAGAGACTGTTCAGTTCCCATAGGCTCCTCCAACCTCTACAATTCTACTTCTGTTCATGAAGAGAAACATCCTTGCTCTCATCCAAGAAAGGTAAGGGCACAATCCTTATGTCCCTGTCCAACAACCATATCCAATATCCTGATCTGCTGTGTCCTCTGGTCCTGCCTAAATGATGGCCAAGTGGGTAGGTTTTGCACAAAATAGCACTGCAGTTATGACTTTATTCAAAACCAGAATCTAGAAGAGAATCACATGTGCTTCTATTTGCACAGTGGTTAGAACAAGCGCGAAAAATAGAGAGAGCAGTTTCTATTTCCTCCCCTGCCTAAGGATCAAACTCTAAGAGCTCGCACTGACTGTCAGCATCACTCCTTTCAGAGGGGTGAGCACTATTAATCATGGAGGGGAACTCTGATTTCACCCTAGTCAATGATTATATTAATAGCTGGCATACAACAAAGGATATGCTAAGAAAGCAATCTACATCGGGAATTTACAACCTCCTACTAAGAGATTTTTCTTCTCCCCTGCATTTGGATTTTCTTGGACATGAAAAATTGCAAAAATATGACTTTCTAGGCAGGGACATCCAGCCTCTTCAGTGCCACAGGCTAGACAGCAGTATCAGGTTATTTGCACAGACCTTTCTCCAGGCCACCAAGTAGCACCCCTCTGTTGTGTAGGTCAGGTGAAACCTCACAGGCTTAACGCTTGTAATTGAACTTCTGCACACTTAACAGCTGTTGAACAGTATATGCTGCCATTACCACTTTTTCTTCTTAGTCTCAGGGAAGAGTAGAAAGAGCTCAGAGTAGACTGGGATCTTCACGCAGGCCAAATGCAGGAGAGTTTCTTGTTGGCCTGCTCTCTCATTCATCACAAATTGATCATTCCAAATGAGTTGCTGGCTCTTAAATACTCAGGTCAATAAAAACTGGAGACATACACCTGAGGTCAGAGTTTGTCCCTTGCACTTTAAAGTGTTGCTGAATGTTTCCTACAGAATATGGACAGTCAGTCTACATCATACTGGCCAGTGATGTACAGTGACTATTATATCCCTGTGGGAAACAACAATAATACACCAGAAGAAGCATTGCCACTTTACATTTTTTTTCCAATAGCCAGTTTTCTTGAGGTTGGTATATTTGACATATTAAAATACATTACACATATCAAACCAGTGCCAAAGGTCTGCACAAATAAATAGCCATACCCTTTTGAAATTAATAAACAGCATAGGAATTCTAGGAGCTCTGGTATGTGTACAAGACACACCGTGTTTGCTGAAGTACTGTGCATGCCATGTTATCCCTCAGCGGTTCATAGATCACGTGGAAAAGAGACAGGTTTGCGAATCACGCTTTGAAAAAGGATAAGCGATGTGTTCTATATTTATACTGCTAAGGGGAAATTTGCAATCATGATACAGCAATGCTAGAAGAAAGGGGTAATATGTGTGATATATTGGCCAGCCTTGACTGTGACTGTTCCTGCAGTGTAAGAATTTCTTTATCCAAGGACAACCACTTTCACCTTCCCATCTGTCCTGTGATTTTTTTAATGTCTGAGACAGGTGGCCTGTTGGAAACCTAAAACCCTGTGGGTACAAAATATGATTAAAATCTGATGTTAGGCTCTATGATAAAGAAGAGTTCTATGTTTAGTTGAGAATTTGTAGCTAACCTGCAAAAATATGTCAAAGGTAATTTGAACTCTACATAACCAAAATCTTTTTAATTCAAGTTCAGCATATGCTATATCAAAATTTTGCTTGCAATCATTTCCCCATAGATCAAATATGTATCGTGATAAGTACACATACTGCTTTCTTTTAGAAAAAAAAATTAAAGGAGAATTTTAATCAATGCTTCCTTCCTCAATATAGCACTGACAACAATAACATGAAAGATTAATATGTTGAACTTACTATTTAATATCTTACAGAGCACACAATTAATGCATCATAATAAATTCTTAACAACTATTAAAACAAATATCTGAAAACTTCTGAAGGCATTTCAAGAATTCAAAGGCTGCTGGGTATGTAATTTTGTCACTTTTTGGAGAAGAGGGTGGTAATTTAAATAAGTCTTTTATATATTCAATTATACCCCAGAAAAAAAAATAAAAAAACAAGAAGCTTAATTGAAATCTATTTAGAGGAAATTCAGAATCTATGCAGAGTTTAAAACTTTGGCATAGAATACTAAATGCTGATTTCTGCCGATAATTAAAATTTAAAACGTTAAATGATTTATCTTGTTGTAAATAATTAAGAGGATTTTAAAAAGACTACCAAGAAAATGCAGTATGTGACTATATTGTATATTGCCAATCTGTATTTTTCTGAAATGATACATACTACACATGGTCTATGGTTTTCTGACTGTTTTTCATAATGATGTGATATAAGAGGAAATTAAAAAAAAAAAACCAAATAATTACAAGAGATTTAAATATATTCAGTGAAAATCAACTAAAGCTGATTTACATTCCAGTCTACTAAGTTATAAAACACATAAAAAAGACCCTGTGAGACAAATGTGATAAATGACTTTCCACGAATATCGAAACTAAAGATATTGAATCTTAAGTACGAAATATCATTCCTGTGTACCCTTAGTTAAACCTACACATTTGCAATAGAGTCTCTGATGTCCAAATGATTCTCTGGCTAATGACATTTACTTGTTGTACAGCTGTGTACTCCTCTGACTTCTGTGAGCTATTTCTGATCTACACGGGAGTAAAGATCAGAAATACAATGCAACAAGGCATTACCACAGACGTGGGAAAATATCTGGGCTCTGGACTCAGAGCTAAGGCCTATGTGGCTTTTTGCCTTAGTTTTTAAACATTTTTTGGAATTAAATTCGCAAAAAAAGAATACTCCGAAAATACATTAAATGTCTGCAAAGAGTTTTAGGTGCTCAGTGGAGGTGGTTTGGTTTGTTTCAACATTGATACAGGTATTTTGCTGGTCTCAGCAATGGAAGAGCTAAGGGGATTGTCTCATCTTCTCCATCTCTCCCAGCACCTACTAGCACAGCCTGCAAAATGCATTCTGTATTTTCTGACTTGTGACAACCACATAGGGCTATATACTCCCCTGAGCTGCACAGATGACTTTTTATTTGTTCATGATGTTTAACTTCATTACATTACCCTTTAAATTTAATATTTGTACCATTTCCTACTTTTCCTTACCACATAATTTATCTGTAGTTTCTTACACAATGATTTTTGAAACACAGATCACTTCAAATGTTGGAACTCATTCCTTGAGCAACATGTGCAAGATCATGCAATTCCTTTTTTAATGATAATACATGTATCCTAAACTATTCCCCAGACCCCATGTGCCCTGTTTCTGCTCTTATATTAACATATGGTAGCCCTGCATTTACACTGTATGGCTGAAATAGTATACTTCATACCCATATACAGAGGCAAAGGTTGCAGTAGAAAGCCAGAATTCTTAAATGGCAAAACCAGCTAATTTTCTCCTTGAAGCCGAAAAGGTTAGAAGGAACATCTGTCTTAAGCGAACCTAAGAGGGAAATAGCTCCAGGAAAAGATGAAGAAGTTCTCAAACCTAAGATACAACTCAGATTCAGAGACTATTAAGCAGAATTCTTTTAACTCTCTGTTATTTATTAATAGGACTGTTGGTATCACTTCATTCTCCAAGAACCAAAAGCAAATGCAACATCAATTCCTTGCACAGACAACACTGTTTCCTCATTCTGAAAAAGGTGCCAATTTTTCACGTAGACATCTAGAATCATGGACAAGAGCCATAAGTAGTCTGATGATTTGAAATAGGTGATACTGAGAAGATATAGCTGATGACTAGCAAATAATCATTCCCCTCAGAGAAGTTCCAGAACATCCCCATATGAGATCTTCTCACATAAATAATTTTAAACTATCCCCAAACCATTGAAAATTAGAGAAATGAGCGGAATCATTGAGGGGAATAAACAGAGAATAGGCATAAACTGTCATATACTCAAAGTATATCCAGCTAAAAAAAAATCATCTTGAGACTGCTTGAACAGTAAGTCCTTCCAGATTTGCAGTGGTACATGGGATAAGTTCTGGGAAATATAGAGCACCTGCAGTTGCCTTCATCTGCAATATACAGCATAACTCAAAGTGAGGGCTGCAGGTGTTCAATTCCACGTGGTATTAGTCTCTGAGCACAGAGTAAGCACTAAGTAAGGCAAGAAAAAATAGAAAGGGATCAAAATGTTTGGGACTATATATTGCTATTCACATTTCACTTTGTTGCAGGAAATGTAAGACTGGGAATGTATTATTTATTCAGAGACTAAAATCAAACAAGCTTATTTAAGTCACCATATTACATAACTTCTTTTTAAACCACGACACAACTGAAGTTTGAAGGAATGAAAGAGTACCTCCTAAAGTTTCAAAGGCCACTATACCTTCCTGCCAAGCTCAGCCAGAGTCCTATTACTGGCCACTTTCTTTCTCGCAAGTTTAATGCACTCAGGATATAAAGAGGACCCTTCTGCAGCACTACACAAACTATGTCTGCAAAAGTACTGCCTCTACCTTAGCTGAAAAAGCATGGTATGCTGTCAGGTCCATATCACACCATACCTACATAAGAATCATGACTATATCTTACTGAGAACCTATGAAACAAATCTTTTTGCCTGTATCTATCCATCTATTAAAAAAAAAAAGTTTAAGTCCTACTTTCCATTCACTCAAAGGAAAAAGATGTTTACAAAATATTCTAGATATTATATATCTAAAGTAGACCACACATTGGAACACAAAATTATCATATAGAGTACCAATGGACTGGGCTTAGATGGATGCAGTTGTGATTAGAGATATGAGAAAATCACCACTTCTCTGCTATTTTCTGTAAGAAGGAAAAATTTTGCAGACCATTTCAAAACAGGAACAATTCTCAGCTATTGTTGACATATCAGAAGTTATGATAGGAAGGCAAAGACCTCAGAAGTACATAGCATCAGCCAGTGAAAGCAGGTGTTAGCACTACATGAAGCACTTTATGATCTGTTTAAAAAAAAAATCTAAATAGTTTGAACCATCTGATTCACATCCTTACTCCTAGAAGTAGTGAGTTGCTGTAAGTGCCAGCAGTTATCCAACTACAGTTTCAGCAGTGCGTAGTCACATCCTTCACGGCTATGACCATACTCCAGTGACACACAAAACAGTGGAAAAACACATAAGAATTTGCTTATTTTCTTAGCATACAGCCATCGTGCTTGGCTGTTCTCCATATACCCCAGAGCATGTCAGCATTAAATATCCAGAGATTGCTCACTTGCCGAGTGGGTTTACAGCAGGTCACTTCTGGAATTTCAGGCTGCATTTGGCCTTGGTAAATAGCTTTTTCTATTTCCTTCATCAGCTTCAAAAAGCAGCTGCTTCTAACAGCTTTTAAGGTGTCTTGCTCTCTTCTTTAGCACTTTTTGTCCTGTGCTGTGCTCAGCTTCCCTGGTCCTCCTTCTCATTCCTCTGCTCCTATAAACCAGGAAATTAAAAAGACTACTCTATCAGGAAAGAGAAAGGTTTTAACTCCTGCTGAGTGCTTGGTGCCTGCAAGACTGTTCAGGTTTCCTGGATTTATGAATTATATTCAGACTCATTTTTGTAAGCCAAGTAAAAATAAGACTGAATTCTGAAATGGAAGTTACATCCTGAAGGACAGAGAGGACTTCAGTGACTGCTTACAAAGCAAATGACATTTGTGGGAGAAGCAAAGAGATTAACACCTCAAAAAGAAACATACTGGTTAAGCACAAGGCAGCCAAAATGCAACAGCAAAGGAAGAAACTCTTCCCCTGAAAGAAATGCCCCGGCAACCATCCATCCAACCGTAGGGTGGTCCAAGAGTTCAGATGATGGTCAGAGCTGCTTTAGACAATGTCCGCTACTGTTCTTGTTCTGGCAGCAATTTGCGGAGCAAAATATTGCCAAAAACACAACTGAGCACTTTCCAAACTTCCTTTCTTTTTTCTGCTGCCCAGATCACGTATTACCAAAAAGCATGTACTGTTCTTCATTGCTGCCTACATGTGTGTAAGTCATTTGCTCACATTTGAGCAAAGTATTAGCATCTAAAAACTTAGCTGTTTTCTTTAATTTAAATAGGCACTTGAGCTCTGATAGGCCTCATTTATTTGATTGCTGTCCAATGATACTGCAATGAATAAAAACCACAAAGTATGTGGTTAAAGAAAAAATAAAGGCATGAAGAGTTGTGAAGACATTTTATCCAAGACATTATAAGGGCTATGTGTTCAGGTTGCTGTTTTGTTCAGCTGGTTTTTAAACTGCATGGTAAATATGTTCCTGAAAATGTATCATATGGCTTAGGAAATAAAGGGGGGGCAGTAGAGGGATGGAAAACCTGTAGGGAAATTTCTGGATAGAAGTTTTTGATACATAAAAACAAAGCAGTTCACAAACAACTGTGAGGGGCAGTAAAGCTAAAGAAATCCACCACAAAAAGCCATCCTTTCAGAATAGATGATGAAACTTTTTGAACAAGCTGCAAAAGGTCAGTTCTCCAACATATCTCATATGACAGAACAGGCAATAAGATCAACCCCTTTCTTCACAATCATTCCTTTAAAATATCAGAATGCTGGTTTTCATTATGGTTGAACTTTGAACAGTCCAACAACAAAACAATCAACACCATCTTTTTTTGCTTAAAAAAAGTTTTAATACCACCTGGATTCCCCAAATTGCCACATATTGCAAAACTAAACTGAGAACAGCTTTATTTCATAGAACTACACAAAGCTTTCTGTGAAATTTTAATATTTCAATTCCACCTCAAATTGAATGTAAATAAATTGAAATGAATGAGTTTACATGAACTATACATGTTTTAATTGGCATAAATTTTGCATTTATTTGGGTGACAAAAGACTACTAATACCTCCAACATTACAACATTTTCTTTCTAATCCACAAAGGAAAATAAATTAACCTGCTAGAAGCTCAGGTGAAAGAAAAATACTATGATGGTAAAACTTTTTATTTGAAGTCATAGTTGTATGCACTAATAGTGCTTATGTATACTAAAGTACAGTTAGCATTCAGTTAAGTTCTTCGAAGGTAATACCTTCAGCTATTTTGAAGAATCACAAACATTTCCATTTAACGACATCCAATTTCCTCCTCTACTCTCTTGCCTTCTCTAGCGAAAGGATAGCAACTACTATTTATTTTACAAGGAGTTACTAATTTGCAGAAAAAAATCTTAATCCATGTCTACCATCCAGCATGAAATCTGATTTGACATCAGCATATAAAGCGTCTATAGAAATTCTACATAAGTATCAGCAAACCAAGTTTTACAGAAGCAGATACACCACTGAAAATGTCTCCCTTTCCCCCCACTCCCCCACCATAGTCCTTCCTTTCTTTCCTGACGCAGTGGAAAAAACATGTATTTTTCATATCAAAAAACCATATACATGTAAATACTCAAATATTATATAATTTTTATATAAAAAATAAAGCCCTTAATAATGATTTAACCCTTTTAACCTCCACATAAGCACTGCCAAAAATTTTAGATACAGCAAAAACCTTCCTGTAGGTCTATTTAAACACGGAGCTGTGTCTTAGTCTGTGTCTTTGCATAAACCTCCTCATTACTCCCTGGGCACTACATAAATTTTTAAACTCTTAGCTTTGGTAGAGGCTGCAGCTGTACAGAATCTGTTGCTGCTATGAAGTACACCTAAGGCTATTAATAAGCTGTTGAAACAAAAACATTGTTTACAACAAACTGACCCAAATATTCCTGTCCTGACAAAGCCTAGCCTGTAGACACTAGCAGGTACTGCTGTTATAGTTAGCTCAGCACAAATCCAAGCAGCATCTGCTGGGAGGAGGGAGACGGACTGCCATCTCCCATCTCTCCCACCAAAACTGACCAGTGACCTGCTCATTTCTGTTGAACTCCCAGTTTGTCTATTATGTGATGTGCAAACACGCCAAGAAAGCATGGAATGTATAATGTAAAATAGCCATTAGGGTTTGTCTCCCATCTAGACAATCTCCATTTGACTTCTGCAAATGCATTCACTATAGCTTTCCTCACCTAAATCTCTAATCCCTCCACAGGCAAGTAGTCTATCTGCACGCCCTACATTCTCTTCAACACAGACCATATTTTTTTTCCCCATAGCTTTCTCTTCCTTTTCACCCTCTCACTTTTTCCATTACTGCATCATCCTAACTCTTCCTCACCTCTCTAATGGCTGCTTCAGCCACTGTCTTTTTACAAGCTGTCACATTCAGCTTATACCTAAATCTTGCCCATTCTTTCTGTATGAAATCTGAGATCCAAACAGCAAAAAGTCTCATCCAGCTTGTCATCATTTTCTGTCTATATTATATCATATATTAGTCCATGTTTCTCTGTCTCTTAAGAAATATCATCCTAACCCCTTTCTATCCATTTATTATAAGGTAGTTACAAAGGTAATTTGTTTTGACAATGGCATTTATCCACTTTGGAGGAGTTAAACTATTTTAATATTAACAATTTAATTTCTAATGTTTAATTTAAACATTAAAACAATACACTTTTTCTGCAAAGGACCATTGGCTAATAAAATTAAATCAGTTTCTTTACGTGCAAACGAAGTAAACACAAATTTCAAGAAGCAATTAGAAATTTTTGTTTCTTCCATGCTGAGATGAAAACTACAATATTTTCTGTTTTCTCTGGTGGTATAACAAAACAAGGAGATAAAATACAGATATTTACCCTAGAACAGCACATGGTCTATAGCTAAATGTATCAGATCTAATTTCAGGCCTAAGCATCAATTAATCTTAGTTATATGAACAACACATTCATTATCGAAGTGACTTAGAAAGTCTCACTCCAGAGTTGCCAAGAGCTTGATAATTAAAATATTTCAGTAAAGGGAAGATAGCTAAATTTGGCTCTGAGCTTTCAAATCCAAGTGACCAGTTATTGGGCACTGGAGGGTGCAGCAATCTTGAGGTAGTCCTCGTTGCTTTATCTCCTAAATCTATGAATCCTTTTCTGTTAACTGCTTTGTCTTTTGTCAAAAATTATTTCTTTTTAAAAGTTGTTTTCCAAACAATGAAAAAAAATAAGTAGCTCTGCTTAACACTACAATTACTGCTTAATTCTGCATAGTGGCATAGAATATATTACAGTCCCCAAATGATTTGAGTTATGGTGTATAAAATGATACTCAATAAAAAAGGAAAAAGACAGACAAGCAAATCTTCAGAAGAGGAGATTTAAGCAAAGAACATGATCTTCCTAAACTGAGAAAGGCAGCTTATTCCATAGCTTTTGGGCATAATGGTAAAATCCTCCATCACACAAGGTTTGTAGTTTCATAATTGGAACTTGCACGAAGAGGGCACTGAAGAGCACAGAGGCCTGGAAGCAATATATCTCAAAATTAAATCTGGAGATATATTCAGGACCTTGACCACGAAGGGCCTGACAGGTCAACTTCACAATCAATCCTTTGTTTCTGAGTAGCCAATGCAGTGATACTAGGATTAGGGAGATATTCTGTCTTTTTTTGCAAGATATACTTCTCTGGAAAAAGAATTTTGCTCAAGCTTGGTAATGAGACCACTTGGCAGGCCAGTGAGCAAAGCATTATAGTTGTCTAGCTTGGAGGAGATAAAACCCTGAGCCAGCTTCTCATAAACAGACAAGGATAAATACGGACAAAGTACGGTTTCATCTTTCAAATGACAGTAGGAAGTCTTAATAATCTGCCCAATGTGATATTCAAAGGACACTTCACATTCCAACAGAAATATGGATGTTGAAGTGCTAATCCTGTGCTGCAAATAACATATAGACGTAAAAGCTACATCAAAAACTGAGGTGGCATTAAGCTTATAGCTAGAGCCACAGAATGAATAACCTTCATTTTATTTGAATTTAACTCCAAAAAATCAACATAACTTATATTTTAGTATTTTTCAGGGAACTGATACAGACAATAAAAGTGCAGTTTGGATTTACTACTTTAACTGGCAAATGAATTAGCATGTCCTCAGAAGAGAAATGAAACTTGATATACAACCAACAAATTATCTGGTCCAAAGGCAGCATGTAAGTGTTAACTCCAACAAGCCAAAAATAGAACTCCCTAAAAACATCAGACACAACAATCACAGAATCATGGAATAGTTTGAATTGGTAGGGACCTTTAAAGACCATCTAGATCAATTCTGCCTGTAATAATGAGTGACACATTCGACTAGATCAGGTTGCTCGAAGACTCACTCAGCCTGACCTCAAATATTTCTAGGGATGGAGCATCAACCAACTCTCTGGGCAGCTTGTTCAACTGCCTCAGCATCCTCATTGTAAAAAACTTTCATCCTTGTATCTAATGTGAATCTTCTCTCTTTTAGTTTACCCCTTGCCCTATCCCATCTTTCTCATAAGCCCTGTTTTAAGCATTGAAAGGCCACAATAATGTCTCTTTTCCTTGTGGTGTTCCCTCACTTGAGTCTTCATGGTCCTTCCCTGGACCTGCTCCAATGGGTCGTTGTCTCTCCTGTGCTTAGGGCCCAAGAGCTAGAAACAGTTATTTTTGTGGGGTTTCATCAGAGTCTGAGATTGTGTCTGTCAAAAAGCCCAGTATTCTTCTCGCACTCCGAATAACATGCGAGAAATGAAAGCCTGCAGAGAAGCATTTTGGCTTTGTGGACTAAATATGAGCATTTAGTCAAAACATTTGTCTATGTACCTGTAAGTTTTACTCAGATTTACAGCATGTATACTGTTTGAAAGTCAAAAATGCCTTTAGTAACCTCAGAAGGACAACAGAGTTGACAGCATTGGAAGGTATTCTAAAAAATTCAATGACAATTGAAACAAGAAATGAATTTTAAAGCTCCTCCTCTCCCTTGTCCCAGCATCTAAGTTTGCCTTCATGATGGTATCTCCTCAAGGCCTGTATTAAGCTGGTTATTTAAGTATTCAATGTAATACTGCATGTTGGTCTGACTGAAAACACTGAGGATGTGCACATATAGGTCTAAAATTTGTATCTGGATGTCAGTAAGTCAGTTCTTATAAAATGGCAATGAAAATATTTGCTGATGAGAAATCCTGAGCTATTACCAGGACATCAAGATCCAAGGAAAGCTGCTTTAGCCATGCAACTGTTAAAGGTAACATAACACAGTCTTTAGTCATAAACTACATTTGGGTGATATTGTTATGTTTTAACAAATAAAAAGGCCAAATTTTAAAAAATCTTATGATTTAATTATTTGCAACAAAGAATCATAGAATTTGCAAACATTTTCATTATTTCTTCCTCAGAACATGAACAGGTCTTCTTTGTTTTTGCAGACTAAAAGAAATTCCATCCACAAGAAATTAATTCCATTTCTAATTTACATTTTATTCTAATACACAAATCAAGACACTAGAATTTATATTTTCAAATATTTGTAGGTTTCTTTCATTTTGTCCCTCAGAGGTTTGCTAAAGACTTTCAATATTCTGTCTTCATAAGGACTGATTTCAAGAATTTAATGCAGATAAAGTTTAGTTAAATACTTCAGAAGAAATCAGGAAGGAGTAATGAGGAGACCCAAATGATTTAGTCTATCTGATTAGTACTTCTCATCTCTATTTTGTATTTTCGTTTCCTGCTTTTAAGCAGTGGAAGAGGAATAAGTTGATGATTCCATCATCCATTTTAAAACCAAGGCAATTATAACAATTTGTTCCAATCTCCAGAACATACAGTTTTTCAGATTGTATCAAGCAGCTTGAATACCATAGCTGTAACTTGTGCTTGAGCTAAAGAGTTTGGGATTTAGGCCGATGACAAATCTTGAAACACCAATGACACACAGAGGTTTGAGTTTGTAAAAATGTCTTCAACTTGGTTTAGTCACATAGGTGTCCAAAACTACTTCTTTTCTCCTCCCACCTTTCTGTTGCAGGCCTGTTACAGAACATATCTGTTCTTAGAATAGATAAATAGGAATAGATAAATGGAGCTTCCTCACCACTATGGTTAGGTTTGAATTTCTGAAGTTCATATTTAGTCTATGCTGAAATAGTTTTAAGCAATTTATATTCAATGACATAAAAGAGAACTTTGCTATCCTCAAGTGTCTTGTTCTTACAGCTTATGAAGCTTGCCAAAAATTCCTCTGCACTTTACAGTATTTATAAGCCAGTCTAGGATACTGTCCATGACTTCATAAGGTATTTCATCTGAAGTAACCAGATTACAAGATTACAAATTTCAGAACAGTCTACTGAAGTTAGAATACTTGAATAAGATAAAAAGTTGTTAAAAACCACATCTAAATATAATTTTTAAAATAGACTTCGGTAGCGTTCTCTCATTTGACAGCAGTGATGGTAGATCCAGTTGTTATCCTAGAAAGCAGTTTTCTTCAAAATACAGAAAACATCAATTTTTTTTCTTTTGACCTGCTAAATAACTAAAGTTATTTCAAAAATTGATATCAGAATATTATTTCAAATTGATGTAACAAACTTCCATGCATTAAATCACTACCACTTCCAAATAGGTACTAAACAGACAGGGTTATATTCTCTTGCCATTGCATAACATCCACTCCAGTTTCAAATAAGATAGAAGTATTTCTGTTTCACATCACTACTATAAATGTATCAAGCTACTCTTTATAGAACTTTAGCTTAAATGAACACTGTATGCCTAAGGACATACAGACACACACATATGTCACATATTGTCACTCTTACTTTCTCAGAGCTAATGTGGAACAATAAAAATGTGAAACTGGAAAGCAATAAGGATTTTTTTTAAATGGAAACAATCATAAAAATGTGAATTTTAAAGTGAATTTTGATTATATAGGTTGAGGGTTTTCAAAAATATATTACATATATTTATTTTCTTATGGTATATCCATAATTCGCTAGCTTGTACTTTTGAAGCTTACCTCAGCCAAAAAAAACCACAAACCCAAAACTTCTCCACAGCAACTGTAAGGTTGATTAACTCAGTATTAAACAAATTCTGAGCTAATTAAATTCAAAGTCAATTCAGCCCATGACAGAAAGTTATTACCTCATAAACAGGATGTACTTTAAAGTTATTAATAATACACTAACATTGCCTTTTCAAAACCTTTGATTAGCAAACAAGTGAAAATTAGCATCCAAAATTCTGTTTGTACAGACTGTAGATCAGATTATGTAAATTTCTAAATCTCCGTTTTTCTAAATGAAAAGGAAGCAGCTAGCAACAGCTGTACAAGTGAGAAAACAGTGCAGATATGGGGCCCTCAACTCTCACAAACTTCAAACTCCACTGAGACCTACAAAGTGATAACAAGGCCACATATTGTTCCATATTCTATCCTGTTGTGCACCATCAACCATGCAAACAGCAATAAAATAGAAACACACAGGATGAAACTCTTAGTAGGGAATATCTTGAATGATATTTTAAGTGCTAATTTTAAAGCCACCTAGATTCCTTCCTCCACCTAATTAGAAACACTCTCCTCACATCAAATGTGAGATTTGGTGGATGAGCTAAACTGAAGAAAAGGAAGCCCTGCCCTTTGTCCAACAAGCTCACTTTATGGAAAAAATAAAAAGAAAAGCCCAAGTCCTCTTCTAAAAATGGTTGGTAACACTGTTGTATTTTCAGAATAAATTATAAACAAGCACAAATGTAAGTTTCTACAGGCATCAATAACACAAGCCTACAGCCTCAAGACATTTTATGTACAACTAAGAAAGTAAAGGAACGGGGCAGGTAAAAATCACACAGAAGCCTTTTTTTGTTCTGTTGCTGATATATCATTATTATTTCTCATTATGTCTGATAGCAGGACTGCCACCAGTAGGAAAAATATTCTAAACATTGTATGATTTATATAATTAATCAGTATATTACAAAATGTACATGCTGAGCTCTTGCCAGTTAATATCTGGAACTAAGAAAAGTTGCACGCATGTTAGCATCACATGTAGGCACAGAATGTCCCAGTGATTTCACCAAGAGGAACAGTGCACCTGTGGGACAGGACTCCTTGGTGTTTCAGGGTGTTCCCTGCAGAGTCTTACACGTTCCTTAAAGTTCTCAGCCTTCAAATAATGCAAAAGCTTCATCTCTTAGATGCCAAATTGGCTTCTCAGTCAAAATCCTTGTGTCTACTGTCAAAGAGTTCAAGGATACAAAATTAATCAAGAAAAAAAAAAAGGAAAAAATCTAAACCAACAAATTTTCCAATCATATATAAGAAACTTTATGAAAAGTAACTATTTTTTTTAAATTGAAACTAATGATGATAGTACAATTTTCAGTTAAACAGTATTTGACAGACCATAAGACACATAAGGCCAAAAAACCATAAAATTATACTAGTAAATCAAAAGCTTAAAAGGCAAAACATATAAAAACTCTGATGCACATATTCAGCATTTCTCTTCTACCTTACTGAAAGATAAAACCAGAAAATTTAGTAAAGTAATATTTTTACCTTACTAAAAAATAAAACTTAGATATTTCCAAGACAGTACAATGGGCAAAGCTGTATTATGCTTGATTACTTTCTTAATATAAAAAGTATACTTGAGTCTTTCAAGGACAGTTTTAAGTGGTAAGAGTAGGTTTCAAAGTATTTTTCTTCCTGTCTATCACCAAAGTGGTGATAAGTAAAACCAAAAAGTAATTGTTCTTAGCCTTTCCACAAATTAGTGGAGAAATGCTACTACGCAGAGCACTACTTGGTTTCCTCAAACAATTTGGTGAAAAGAAAAAATGAGAAGACTGAGCTTCAGGTTCTGGAGAAGAAGGAAAGATAATTACTCAACAAAGCAAAAATATCAAACACAAGGGAGGAAAACCCAGTTCCTTAAGAGAACAGCTGCATTTGAACTGTGGACACCAAACACGCTTCCAGGAACAGCCAGCAGCTTCCAGTCAAGTAAGGACACGCCTCAGAATTTTCACACAATCTAATCCTCGAGGGATCTTCCTACCTCTCCTGACTGAAAAACAGGTTATCAGCAGGGCCTAAAGTAATCAAGAGCCACAAGAAAAAAGTTTTGATCATTTGTCCCCCATACTCATTGCCCCACAGGGCCTCTAACTTTTGTCTTTGTAAACATGCAGTTAAGTTTGACACAGAGCTCTAGTAAGGAAGAGAGAAAATGTGCAGTGGGGGAAAAATACATTAAAATAAGTAGAGTTTACAGGTTTTGAGGGGGAAGAGTGGCACAGTGTCTTGACAGAGTAACATCACATCCACTTTGTATTCCCTTTCCTGCTTCCCATGCATGTCGCTGACTTGCAGGTTTCTCCATGTATTTTTCTTATTTCAAGCACCAGAATTATCAAAATTTGGTGTCTTCTGTCAGCTACTAGCACTCAAAAAGCAGTAACCAGCATCTAGACCAGTACAAGAACTTGTAATGGAGACAGCAATACGTGCATTCACGTGTAGTCAACACCAAGATTGTTGCTGAGCTCAGAAAAGACAAGGAAGGGTGCAAGCCTGCTGCTGTGACTTTCTTCACTTCTGTTTCACCATGGCTTACAGGATGCAGAATCCAAACCTACTCTCTCCTCACAGTATTTCCTCTTGGTATCTCCCGTAAGAGTTTATGTGTAGAAACAATTAATATTTCCACCCAGCATTACCCCTAGGGCTTATCACTGGTTCTTTGTGTCTGCTAGAGCTGAATGGTGTGAAAACTTCTGTTGGTCTGGGGAAACTGATCCTAATTTTGTTAATTTTACATTCTCTCTGACTAATCTAGCATAGCATACCTGCACTCCATCAACTACAAATACCTGAAGAGAAAAAGGATGCAGTATTCCATAAAGAGTAAACATCATTTGAAATCCCTTAATTTTAGGTATGAAGCTACACACTATGAGGAAAGCAAGTGTTAAGACAGGAGTGAGTGGAGCATAAATATCTTCATATAGAATCGTATGATTTGTCATAAGGTTGCTGGGTTCAAAGGCACCTTAAAAATCATCTAGGTCCATCCCCCCACAATGGGCAGGGACACCTTCCACTAGAACAGGTTGCTCGGGGCTCCATGCAATCTGGTTTTTAACACTTCCAGGGATGGGACAGCCACAGCCTCTCTGGGCAATCTGTTCCAATGCCTTACCACTCCCACAGCAAAGAATTTTTTCCTAGAATCTAAACCTTGTGGTTACCACAGCCTAGTCAGAGAGTGAGAAAACTAGTGGTAACCACAAATCCTAATCTACTATCTTTCAGTTTAAAGCCATTCTCCCTTGTCCTGTCACTATATGCTTATGCAAATAGTCCTTCATCTTTTGTGCAGGTTCCAGTCCAGTACTGGATATAGATATTTTCATTATTTTTCACTTTTTGCCTCACCATCTCTTCTAAAAGCGACACTAACACCACTAATATAAAAAACTAAATGTAGATGTTCCTGCGCAATGGAGGGAGGTTGAACCATGTTACCTTTAAGCATCCCTTTCAACCCATACTATTCTCTAGTTCTGTGATTAAAAAACTCTAGATAGGAAGCACTAAGTTGTCTGGCAACAAGAGTATTTCATTATTATACATCTAAGTATTTCTGGACTCTAGGCAATCTAATTAGACATCTAATGACAACTAATTCCTGAATGTCCAGTTAAAGGTGTGAATTCAGTCAAAGAAATTCCCAAAAGTATCTGATAAAAAAATTCTGTGTTATTTAAGAAAAAAACTTGTCCTTTTTCATGCAGAGAAAGCAATACATACACTTCTTGCTTTGGTCTGGAAATTTCATGGAAACACTTATTAGAGAAGGGAGTTCAGGGAATTCAGTACAGGAATTACTAGAAATTCACTATGCTCCCTCTGCAGCATGTAAAGAAAGAAGTTTCCCCTCTTCTGTGTTCAGATCACATTTAATAGAAATCTACAACCATGGAAGAAAAAAAGAATATAGTTTATCCCTTATAGGGTCATTGATAATGGAATTTAGAACAAGAAAGACCTGTTATGTTATCTACTTTTGGCCACTTACATAATCAATCATTGAGTTTCAGCTGATAGCTTCTGAACTTCTCTGTTGAAACCACTGACTCTGCTGGTTAACGTGCATCCTATAAAAAATTAGCTAATCCAAATCTGAAGGCATCTACAGATGCCAAGCCCACCATTTTCTCAGCGTAATTCCCCAGAAGTGCCAGGTTACTCTGTTGCACTCATAAGGTTTCAGCTACCAGACATGAGCTCCTGTTATCATTGCCTGTTCTTTAAGAGCAACAGCAGTGCCCCAGATTTTTGCCCTGGGAAGGTAGTCCAGCAGTATGAATCAACTAATCTTTCAATCTTCTCTGACTATGTCATAAAAACGAGTTTCTGCCAAAGTCAGAAAATTTGGCCAACCTCTATCATTTGAAAAATAGGAAAGAGCCTTTTTACAGAAGTCTTAAAGCTATAAAAAGACAGGACCAATCAACATACTTCTTGTGTGTGAATGTTTTAAGTTTAGTTGCTCACTATCTTTCATTTTCCAGTCCACTATAAATGCTGCTCCTGAGTAACATTCAGGGTTATTCTTGCATAGACAGATCCAAGAAACACCTTAGATGTGAGCAAGATCACAGATGACTTCTCTGTCAGTATCAAAGCAAGAAGAGCCTATCCTCATACTCCATATAATCTCATGTGTCACAGCAGGAAGTAGGATTCATATCTGCTACAGATAGTGTAGCTATATGTGTTTGCATATTGACTTAGCGAGCTCTTAAACAAGACAAAACTTTCTTAAACACATTAAGTCCAGTAAAACGCTTCGAGAATGATATGAAAGATGCAGCTCCAGTCCTCTAGGACTGTGGACCTACTCCTCCATACCAGATCTCTAGCAATCAATAGTACTGTGGGGAAATAAAAACTGAGCTGGTCTCAAATCCTGGCCAGGAAAATTTCCTGACCAGGCTTTGTTCACACAGTCAGTCAGACAATAAACTCTTTTTCTCACAGGCAATGAGTAACACTGCCAGCAAATATATGCATTTTTTTTCCCGCTCATCTACTTTTCAATGTTTACTGATGAAGAGGGAAGAGAAGTGTTTTCTTATGTTACAGGTGTTTGCCACTCAGCCTGGCTTAACAGAGAATATGTTTCAAGAGAAATTTGGGCAGGTAGAGGTATTTTTTCTCCAGTATCAGGATTAACAGCAAACAGACTAAAGAGAAACAAAAGACCACTAGAACAGCAAACTCATGATGTCCAGACTGCTGCTGTCTAAAGTATTTCTTTATCTTCCTGAAATTTATTTTCTGAATATTCAGTCAGTTTATACTGAAAGAGCAAACATCTGGAAGTTGTGTGTACATACCAGGAATCTTGTTTAATAACTATTATTGCAGGAACATAGGTTGACATTAAACCAGTATGATTTGTGCCAAAAAAAGTTCATTAAAATCTAACATTAAATTTTGTGTTGAAGCTTTAATTTTGTGATTTTATTATAGTTCTATTTATGTAAAGCAATACTTCAGAATACTTTGTCCACAATTCTTTGTAAAGAGTAAATATTCCATTTATATAAAGCAGACAATTTCCAATCAATATCAAGATACTGCTAAATTTCAGCACTAGAAAATCATGTTTAATTCCCTAAGTTAATATACTCTGCAACCTACAAGTTACAGAAAATGGGTACAGACTGTGTTGGACAATCCATTCGTTCCTAAAAAAGTACAAATTCTCTTTTTCATAAACCCATGCTGGTTTTGCACAAAAACTTTGGTGATTTATATGTTGTAGCACAAATCAGGATTAAAACAAAATTGTTTCAAATAATCAGACCAGAGCCAATGAACTTAAAACTCTTCACATCTGTGCTGAGCAAAGCAGAACTACAAAGAAACAAAAACCATCTAAAATAAAATATACATCAATATTTTATTACATTCAGGCTGAAAGTGAGCAGAAAACTGTATATGCACTCTGTACTTATATGAAGTTCCACCCTGCAATTCACCAAATTTCACTGGCTGTAATATACTCTTCAGGTAAATCCAGCATTTTATTTTCTAAATAAATAAATAACTAAAAATTAGGAAGAGCTGTACAGGAAGCACACTTTAAATCAACTTATGAATCTTTTGGGGAAACATGATCCTAGTGTAATCAAAATGGTATTTTCATAACATAACAAAACCAATAATAGAAGGCATGTTCTTTTTGTTCAAAGGCGCTGTGTTTTGAAAATATTGCCATGTAGTATTTACGGTAACAGCTGTACAGTTAAACTTTAGGCACAAACTGAACTGCAGAGGATCTGCTGCATAAATATAATTCCCATGGCAACTAAGTGTGCTACTAGATAATAGAGAAAAAAGGATTTATGTGTTTGCTGAGCTGTCTTGCCCTAGAGGAATTCTCCAGGCAAATGCAGGCCACCTGCCACATGTTATATTAAGCTCAGCCTTCTGGACTTATTTCCAAACCTACAACAAAAGGGTCCACCAAGTTTCATTTGAAGTTTCCCTGTCATGGTCCCAGTCACTCTAAAATACACAGCTCACTCTTCAATATGCTTCCTGTGCTGCAACAGAAATGTTTAACAACGAGTAAGTATATTTGTGGTTGTAATTTTTTAATCTAAATCCTCCACACAAAGTGGGCAAGCAACCTGAATCTTCAAATTCATTTAAACTTTTGTCCACTTGTACTAAGGCTCACTACTAAAATGAATGCTGTTTTTTTAAATCTACCAAAAAGTATTCCTGTTTTAATATTACAAGGAAAAATATTTGGGTCGGATCATTCAAATAGTATCTTTCTATACTAAAAATGCATTAAAGGTCCAAAAGACTTGCCTTCATATGCAGGAAAAAACAACAACAAAAAAAATTTTGCTAGAATAGAGAGACATTGCTTGGAAATGCTTTAAGTTGGATTATTATACTGGGAATGACAGAAGACCACTAAAATAGTGGAAAAAATACAATCACCTGGCAAGTAATAGGCAAACTTAATGCAAATAATGCCACCAAGTCATCAAAGGACCAGAACATGTGTGAAAGTGCACAATGTTTACAGTGTTTTCCTTGTCAATTTTGCCTCTCAGAGACTGACTAAAAAAAAATTTAAGAAACTATATTTAGCAACAAGACTGTCCCTAGGCACAGGGACTGTCCCTAGCCCCAGAAAGGAAACTGCTCAATTGTCCTCCCTGGGAAAACCCTGTGACGCTTCAAAGAGGCAGCAGAGCTTGCCTGACTCAACACAAAGTTTAGCATGGGAACACACACCCCATACACACTTTTTAGGTAGTTTGAAAATCTATCACATTGTGATAGCAAACAGTGCCAAGAATTTGGGCATCTACACTTATGAAACACCTTTGTGTTATCCTTCCAAAGCCTCCATGCAAGAGATGGACAAGTCATGAACGTGGGCTTCCTGCTGTGTTACAGCTTGTGCTCATCTCCCCACAGCTGTTTACTCACATCCCCACCCTAGCCTCACCATCTTGCTGCAGCTCCACGTGAGCCATGAGCCTGAACCAAAGTCCACAGAAGTTAAATCAAGCCTTGTTTTAGCATAAAGACCTTTTGGTAAGTAATAGTATAGCATACATTCCCATTGTCTATCAATCTTCTTGCTCCTGTCTGAACAGGTAATCTTTAAGTCCAGTGTTTTAACAAAGAGAAAAAAAAATAATTTTCATGAACTTATTTTGCAGTGGTCACAAATTAATCTCTCTACAGGACAGTTATAAAGTATTTGCATTAAAATGAAGAACTGCTTGTGAAAGGACAGGAAAAGAGGAACACTTTACAGAACACTTATTCATCACTGCAAAATAGCATCTGTGTTATATAAAACCACTAAAAAAACAGTACACAACAGAAATGAGTTAAGTATCAATATGACATTACCAGATAAGAATATGCATTTTTATTACTAATAATAGTTTATATGCCCTAAGGATATTTTGGGGTTTTTTTTAATGGGGTAAAAATAGAAGACTAACATTAAGTATTACTCTGACTTGAATTTTCTTAGAAGCAATCATACAAAAAACTTCACCAATAGATATGACAAATGCACTTTATATTTCAATGTGTCAAACCATTTCAACACTCAGAAACTATGTTGAAGCTGGCAGGCAAACAGACTATATTAAATTTTTCTCTGGAATCGACTTCCATTCTGTACTGAATTACTGGAATTTTAGTGACCCTAAAAACAGGTTGTCAAAAATAATATTCAACACAGAGTTTCCAAATCTAATGCTCTATTACATATACTTCACATAAAATAATATCGTTTCAATATAAGCAAACCAGTCAAGAACAACATTCTATTTGTACTTGTAATTTTTCATACGGTTTCATATTGATTTGTCACAGCATTTTTTAAATGTACCTTCTTCTGAAAAAAATAGTCAGAGGTTACATTTGGTGATTCACTTTGTTGCAGATTTGATACAGTTGGAAACTCTTCTTAAACAAATAAATAAAAATCTACCAACATGGGACTGTAAACATGTTAATAGGTATTTCAAAACTCTGATTTTTCAAGACTCCTATAGACTAATACATCACATAATTCTCTTAAGAATTTTTTTTAGTGCCAGAAAAACAGTTGTATTCACAAATCACTTAACTTTTCCTTCCATTTAATTCAATTCTCTCACTGCACGATGAAAATCAACTGCAGTATTTATTTTCTTCCTTATGTTTTTCCTTTGTCTTCCCTATAATCTACATTTTACTATCTTGCTTTTAAGACATCTTCAGCTCTGGTGGTTTACTATCCATACTAATAATGCAAAAAAAATTCAAGAGTAAGGCTTGCCATTTACCTGCTCACTATTATTTCCTGCCATTTCTTTCTGTTTAATCCCTACTGTTACAAAATGCTGAAAGTAAAGTGAGCACAGAACTACAGAATCACAGAATATTCTGAGTTGGAAGGTACCCACAAGTATCATCATGTCCAGCTCTTAAATGGCACTAAGTATAGCAGTATCTTTTCTCTTGTATCCACTGATGCGATAGATGCACAGAAGTCACCAAATCTCAGCGTGCTCCGCTTAAAAAAGGGAATTCAATCACAAATCACAGCTCAGGAGGAGGCGTGGTTAAATCCGCAGCAGCTTGGTAAGCAACACAGAAAGCCCATCAGCAGCTTAGCCCTATGACAGACCCAGAGGCAACTTGAGAGCTGTCAGCACAACTGCCTGTGAAGCTCACAAGGGAAGCAATAGCCAATTATGCCCCATGACCTGCTACTGGAAAACACAGTGAGAAAGACAACAAATCAAGGTCTTGAAAAACTTTTCAGAGAAACTATGTAGTTTACTTCCTACCGAACACACACCTCACTTCAAGCTTTTATTAAAGGGGTAGCATTCCATGACCATGCTCTGTCTGACCCTTATGAAAAAGGGACCACACCTTCAACATTCCCTACCTGGACAAAAACATACATGCCATTCATCTCGAAGCTAAGCTTGAGTAATAGCTGCAGAGAATTAACACTTGGATCTCTGGTTTTGGTTACTTGGCTCTTGTATCAGTGTGTATGATCAGCATCAAACCCAAACTAGACTCCATTAGAAAGGAATCAAGCCTACTTGTAAATTTTCTTTCCATACAGCCCTTCTGATGGGTGGGTCAAAGTAGCTATAAAAATTAATTGGGAAAAATATTTATTTTGCTCACAGCAGCAAATAAAATAAAACAAAATAGAAAGAGCTTGTCCTGATGCTCATTACCTGACCTACCTCCTTCCTCTGGCCAGCACTGTTTCCCTAACTTCATTGTTACACAGGTTTCCCCAGTACATCAGTTTAAAACCTAGCTTAAGTGCGGGCTCCGTGGACTACACTGAAGTTGTGCACATAACACCAACATCAACAGTGACCCGCAAGTCGAGCTCAGAAACATTTCTAATTACTCTGTGTCTGGCAAGAGTCATTCATGGATTGAATCTGATCTACAGAAAGTAATAAAAATTTCAGCCTCCAGCATCAACGAGGATAGCATCAAGCCAGTATATGTCTAGGCTAAAATAATCGTGTTGAGAGGTGTAATACATAGTTTATGCCTGTATTTTACTAAAAAACATCCTTACACTTTACTTGCAGGGTTAAGCAGCATTTTGAAGATATGCAAGCCTTTGGAATCACTATGCAGGATGAATTTCACTCTTTCACAGAGGTAAGAATACTTGATTTGCAGGTAACATGCAAAGTAGTTTTAGTTATAAGCCATAAGCACACACAAAGTATCTGAAGCACACTGGTTGTGCATTATTTAAACAAACACTAACAAAGGGCAAAAAAATTATAGCACTTCAATTAACTGAAGATGTAGAAGTAGTTGTCTCAGACACAGAGAAATCTAACTCTTCATCAGCTCCCAAAACGAACAGAAGTAACTGACATGCTGGTTTAGACTTTTCACAGTTTCAAAACATGAGGAGACAAAATGCGTGAGAGGCTATTGTATAAGCAGACACAGCATTTAAAGATGATGACCAGGGTTCTTTTACAGTTCTGTGACCATTTTGGTGTCTGGTGTGGCAGGAGCCCTCTCTAGGGTAGCGGTCTAAAACACTTCATTCTATAAGAAGGGTTTTCTGAGCAAGAAGCAAAATTGTGGCCTTTCAAAATGACTGAATCTCTAGAGGTCATGATACCACATAGCAAACAAAATAAAATTAAATCCCTGATTTTAAATACTAATTCCTGTTAAACCATAATTATGCAGCTAATTTTCTCTAGTCAATGCATTATTAAGCCAATTAGAAAAGGGGTCAAATTTACTAAATTATCCACTTAAATGTTTTGGTGGCCAAATGCCTTTGAAAGATCGAGTTTCCTGAATTGTGAACTGAACTATGCAGTCATGACAAAAACATAAATAAAAAGCACATCATAGTGAAACAGGGAAAATACCAGATATATTTCTCTTCTAATATCTGTGTTTACCTGAAGTTCGTGTGACTGAACCCAACAGAAATGACCAGCACTGTATTTTCTAAAAAACCAATTAGTCATATCTCTGTTAATAGTCACATCCTTGGGCTTTTCCTGCGGATGCACAAAGTACACACACCTTTTCCTCTTTACCTAAATAGCTTGAGAGAAACGCTGATTGAACCAGTAGTACTGCACAGCCAGTAACACACTGCCAGCCTGGCCTTCCACAGGGTTTGCTGCTAGGGAATTTGAGAATGTATCAGTCATCTAAGAAGCAGAATGAGTGCTACAAATCTCTGTCAACAAGAAGCGAGGCTTGGGTGGATAAGGTGAAGAAAAGGGTGTGGAATGATTTGAAAGGTTCCTAGTACAAATTGCAAAAAATCTCTGAAAGATTCTTTAGGAAGGTTCATACCCTGACCAAGGATTTCTGCACAAAAGAACAATCTGACCCTTTATTAAAATATTTTTAAGGTTTTAATGAATATAAATTAGATTAGGTAATCAATACTTATTACTATGTTATATTTTTATCAAATTATATTCAAAAGCAGCCTCTCTCATCCAGTTTGTAATTTCCAGAGTGGGTTCTGATTGACATTCCTCTAAACAAAGGATGCCTGATATATGACTACATTATTGGCATTTTGTCAATGGTAGCAACTTACAACTTGTCTAATAACTGAAAGCTAATGATAATTAGCTCTCACCAAGTCTGGTAATGTACCCAGTTACTATTTAGCACTCAGACTGTAAAAGCAACAGCTCTGTTTTGCGGTATTGTAGTGGTTTTAGAAAAGAACTAAAAGATTATTTGTGTAATTTCTGTTGTGTATTTTTTGTGTAAATTCACACTCTTTTGAACTCCTTGATGACTTGGTCTCAAAATTAGCACAAATATAACATAGCTGGGAGACAATATGGTTACTTCTTATTTTTATGGCTTAGCTGAAACAATTTTTTAACTATATAAGCCTTTCAGTTATTAATTTTTTTTTCCGAACATTTATAGTCAGATCTATCTCATTCAGCAAACACCCAAACCAATGCATCCTGCCCAGCAATGGAAGAGACAGTTTAAGATTAAATAAATGCTGGTTTAAAAAAACCAAAACCAGCAAACCTCAAAGAAACAATGTAACACATTCCTTACATCACAGAAAATTATCTTTGCTGCTAGAAGTCTCAAAAAGATAGAGAAAAGAAAACATAGAAGACAAAAAAAATATTTTTGCAATATGGTACATTCTTTTCTACATCCATATGCTGAATATATATCCCAACATCAGTGACAAGAGAGAAATCAAACACAATTGTTTGACAAAGCAAATGTGGTCTATAAAAGGTGAAGCAAATATTTTCAAACACCAACTGGAAGATATCCCGTTGTGGTAAAATTGGAAGTGTGCATGCTAAAACATGGCTGGGCAGATGAGAATCTTCAGGCCCCTTGCTGCACTCAGAGTTAAGCTATGTTTGGATGCCACCTGGAAGCACTTTGCTTTTACAACATTCTACAGCCAAAATAAAGTTGCTCCCCAGAAGCAGACACAAAGACAAATATATCCTTCAGATGAGTTGCCTGCAGGACAGCACTTGTGTCTCTAAGAGAACCAAAAGACAGGCTGTTTAGCAAAGGATCTAAGCACAGGGATGTTTAAGATCTGATTGCCTCCAAGGCTGGTGTGAGACTGTGGAGGTGTCTGGTTGGCAGGGTGGGACACGTGTGCCTGAATCATGGTCTTTGCTCTGACCAGCTTGGGGAGGGAATTCCCACTGCATGCTCACAAAAGACTCCAGATCGATGGTCAGTCTTGCAACTTTGATTTTGAACACATAACACATTAATGAGAATGTAAGTCAATGGGGAAAAAGCTATTTCTCTACATGGAGGTTTCACCTTTTCCTGCTGAGCAAAGAACAGCTGCTTTTTACTATTCATTCTAGATCTTTGTTGGAAATATCTACTTTTGATTTAAAAGTCACTGACCCTAATTGGTAGTACAGTAGCTGGCAAAAACTTGCCTTATACACAAATACCGTTTAATAAGAAAATAGGAGCTTTTCAGGAAATGTTTCTTAAATCCTTTCATAATCTTAAAACAATTCAGACTGGATCTCATAAGCACTGAATACTGCTTAAATACAGTTTTTCCTTCCAGTTTTTCATATCCCATTACTTTGCCACCAGTTTCTTTAGCATTTCCACTCCTGGTTGCTGTGTGTCCTCATCTATGTGCCTCTCATTGACACTCTTTAGTGAAACTTGAAGATATCCCTACTTTATCACAAAAAAACCCAAACTATCTCAAAGCCTACTTTTATGACACCGGTGCTGTGTTGCGTGTTAATTCATACTGCCACAACACTACTAGGCCACTGTCAGAGTCTTGGCAAGTCCTGCATCCTTCTGTACTGCCTGCAGCTTTGCCCTACCACCACAGGCTGCCAGCTCATGCTGTCATGAGACTGCTACATGAAAGCCATTAATACCCTTCATTTACCAAAAAAAAAAGAAAAAAATTTAAAAAATCACCAACCTATCTTATACTTTTTTACCAATGTTATCTTATTGTTGTGGGAAAAGCTTCCTTTTGCCCAGTCACATTTTGTCCCTGGCTGTCTTTGAAGTTTCTTCTGAAGGCAAAGAACTTCTTCATAAAACACCCACTGAACAAATAACATCTTCCCCTATACAGTTGAATGTTTATGTGGTGAAATTTTTATTTGTGAGCATTCAGAATTTTAATCATAATTTCTTTGACATGCAGAAATAAATAGTGTGTGTGAAATAGCATCTTTTAGAAAATAGAATCCCAAACAAAAAAAAAAAGAGATAGAAGTCAAGAGAAGGCTCTGTTCCCTGCTAAATTAATTACAATGGGAGTCATCAGAATTTAGCAGCACTGATAGGTTTATTTTCATGCCTGCCTTCACTCTGGCAATTCCTCCCAAAAGAACTAATGCCAAGGTGGCTTGACTGGTTTCCCCCCACCACCAAAGACACATACACACAGAAGAAAGATCCAAAACTTCAACCCTGTGAAGCAAGGTGCTGGTGCTCGCATTCAGCTGAATGACATTAATACTCCCTTAAGAGAAGCATCTCATTCTGCCACCCTCTTCTGCCCCAGGGCATCAAACTGTGGTACATCCATGGGCAACATCCCCGTTGATCCTGCTGAAGCACAAGCTGTAGCTGCTACTGCTTCTATCACCAAGCAAACACAAATCTGGGATAAGGGTACTGAAGCAGGAATGCCTACATCCCAAGAATAGCTAGCCACAGGTCTGAGGGGCAAGGCACAAATGAGAAATACAGCAAAAGGATTGATATCAGACAGTTAAACAAGTTAACACATCTTGGAAGGCCTAAATAGCTGCAGGTTTGATGCTTAACATACTTAATGTCTGTTGGTACCAAAAAAGATTCCTGAGGGTAATTTTCAAGAGGTTTTTCAGATTGCTTGAAGAAGAATGCTGTCTCTGGTGGTCACCTCTAGCTAAAAATCAGCTCAGAGACAGGATATTCTGCTTATTACAGCATAATTTCTCTGGTAAGGTTAATCATGCTCTTTCCAATTATTATGGAAAACCTATCAGGCATGTTTGACTGTTATAAACAACACCAGTCTATTACCCTCGACAGCAACAATTTTCCAAGATGTCAGTAAATCACTGTATCCCAGCTGTGTGCCAACTCTTTTTGGCACTTGCTTGAACTGAATTTCTCATGCAAGAGGTGTTTGTGTGAGAACACAAGTAAGTGTTCTCAGCTTGAGCTAGCAAGAAGAGGAAAGGCAGCACTGCCATTAGAGCAGATACACAGAGGGACAAAGAACTGGAATGGTCCTTAAAGGCAGAGATGAAAAGCTTGAACTTGATTGAACTGAAAAATTAGATTAGAGAGAAAGAAACTCAAAGAGAAAGGACATGTGACCAACAAAAAAGGCAAAGAACTTAAGACAATTCACATCTTCATTAATAATCTGGATGATGGGACAGGGTGTACCCTCAGCAAGTGTGCTGATAGCAGAGACCAATGACACTTCCCACAACTGGGAGGAGTGGCTGATACACCAGAGGGTCACATCCAGAGAACTCTGACAGCCTGACAGGAACCTCATTAAGTTTAGCAAGGAGAAGTGCAAACTCCTGCACCAACATAACACTGGGAGTCACCCAGCTGGAAAGCAGCTTGGCAGAAAAGGACCTAGGAATCGTAGTGGACACTAAGTTGAACATGAGCCAGCAATATGGAATTACAGCAAAAAAGGCAGATGGTATCCCAGGCTGCATTAGAGAATCTGTACAGACACATTAAAAATTGACTGACTTTATCTGCACATAGGTTAGGAATTAAGAAAGATAATACAACAGGTAAAGAAAGAATTTCAGTGCTAGGGACACAGTAGTGCTGGGGATAGATAGGCTTTCTTTTTGCAGATGAAGCAATCAGAATTAGACGAACTGGAGAATTTGAGAGTATGCATATGAATATGACAAATGTAATCTTCTGAAAGATTACATATATCAGTAAGGAGAAATTTTGGGAGAAACATTTTACGGTCCTTTTTCCCTGCACAATTTTACTTCAAATGAATGAGATACTTGTGAGCACTGCAGACCATTATGTGAAACAAACTTCAGCCCCGTTAATCTTTGTACCTTTTTCTCCTCAGCCTGGGTACATTGGGTACCCTGTAAGTGCGGCCTGGGTGTACTTAGATTGGAAGCTCACTTTTACTGAGACAGGAGAACTTCCTAAAAGGGACCAATCCCACCCTTGCAAGTTACTGTGAAATATGTCACACATTTGCCTGTCATAGCAACACAGGTCCCCTAACAATTAGGCCAGAACTCAGAGATAATAGTGAATCACAACCATAACCCCTATGTCTGCCATCTTCACATTAATCTGAGGAGAGGAAGAAATCTTCAGAACAGAAAAGAGCTGAGACACAACTAAAGAGCACCCCTAATTTGCTTCATTTGTTATACATGGAGCAGAATCACTTAATATGCTTTTATACCTGATCATCAGCGAGACCGGGCACTGTAAGAAAAGACAAGATAAAATTACTGGGTATCTGTTTCCTGACAACATCTTAAATGGATGTATGGAGAAAGACTTCCTCAGAACAGGCACACCAAGAAAGGAGGGCCTGTGGGGGGTTTTGTTGTTTCTCTGACACTGTTTATCCTTCTGCTCTTCCCAAGCAATATTAACCATAATCTTAGACAAGACCTTCTTCAACGTGCTTATATGTAATTCCTCTGTTGCTGTTGGGTTACTTTAGCACCACATAGCTGTCGACTATGTGATTCCAGAAAACTATTCAATGTTTGTTTAGACTTTCAATTTGTACAGAACCTTGATCAAAGAGATTAGCTAGAAAGAGCAGTCTATTTCCTTGTTTCCCAAACCCACTACTATCATAATCCAAAAAGATGCAGCATAGAAGTATTAAAGAATACTTGTTATCCAAGCCAGCAAAAGAAAAATCCACATACAAAATTTAAAAATTATTTGAAGATGGCAAATTATTTTCTTCTGAAGACAGTTTTTTATAAGCTTATTTTGAAGCCACAGGCAGAGTCCTGCTCTGCTCACGTCCAATCCCCTTCACAGTAGGAACAGGTTGAGCTCTATTGATCTTAATTTCATACATGCACATACAGGGTAGCTGAAATCAGGAGTTATTTTTGAAATTCTTTTCCATGTTAATAAAGTAGAAGACCTAGAAAAATTCTGTCACTCTCAATGACTCAAAGCTACTGATAATTCCACACTTCTGTATTGAAATTTTTCACTCTGCTAGCCTAGGAAGAATGGTTGACATTACCAAAGATGTTTGATGCAAATGGAGTGTTTAACTCACTTATTCTGTCCAACACATGCAAAGACTTAATTTCCCTCATTTCATCACCTATTTGAGTGCACCACCTAATTTTTATTCTTTTCTATGCAATCCAAATTTATCATTAAAATATTTTTAATATCTGACTGCAATAGCTCAGAATTGATCCAACTGACTATCCAAATTCAGAGCTTGCTTTCCTTGCTTGAAATGGATTTGAATCTTGATTCCTTCTATTTTTCCCATGAGAAAGCTCATGAAGTGTGTAGCCTGACAGGAGCCAGTGTTGGTGAGAAGTTTTTGAAAAACAAGCAGAGGCTGTTAGAATGATAATCAGTCTTTGGGTTTTCTTGTTACTTTACTGTTTTCAGGGACCTCATAAGAGAAGCCAAGTGGCTGCATTCCTGTTTACCTAATCTGGGAAGGTGGTAACAACCAGCAAAGTGAAAAGACAATTCTGTTGAGTAAAGGTCTCTCTCAGTAAAAAAAATCCTGGTTCCCTGGTAGGATACACTTGTTTACCTCATTAGTGACAGATGCAGGAGCTACATGGTGAGGAGTTTCTGGCTTCATAAAGTTTCAGTGAAATTTTAGCACAGATAAAATTAGAAAATGGCTAAGAAGTTCTTTATCATCTGGTTATTTTTTTCCAGAACTTCTTTCTAAAAATTCCTTAAGCTGAGAGCGATGACCTGGGCACGAGGGTTCTTGGTAACAAGAAAAGAAAACTCAGTCTTTCAGTCATGAAAACTCACAGCAGTATTTTGTGACAACAGCTGGGTATTTCCTCCATTACTTGAACTCAGCAAAAGACTAACTTTCTATTGCTGTTTTTCAAGCAATCTGGGGAGAGATGTAAACCTATTGGCATAGAGACATGCAAACACTATCTGGTATATGCAAGCATTATCTTAAGTGTGGTTAACACTTAGGCTAAGTGTGTGGTGGTCAGGTTTTAGTTTAGGGCTGGTTTGCTCCCACTTCCCCTCACCCCCTTTTTTAACTGCTGACTTGGCTGCTTCCTAGCTCGGGTTTAGTCTGCTAGCATTCCTATGCTAAGGAAGTAGGAGCTCTTTGGGAATTATGTGCACGTACAGCTGCATGCCCTACAAGTTCAAGCCACATTTATGGTCCATTCTTCTCAATTCTGATCTTTCACACTGCACTCCACTGAGAGGAAGAGGGTAACAGGCACTGCAGATTATCACTGTAGCTTCATCTCAGGAAGACATGAGGAAAATGTGCGTTCATCTCATCCATCTATTAATGCATGCCATTTTGGGATAGCTGTCTCACAGATCTGGCCTCGCTTCTAAATCTGTTTGTAGGTACCAACTGCATTCTCCAGATCTGGCAGGAGGCACAGCTTGAAAAACAGAAGAGGCAGAGAAGTGGCTCAGTTCTGCAATCAAAGACAGAGCTGCTGGAGCAATAGGTAGGATGTTTCTTTACATAGGGCTCTTTCTTTTTATTTGTAGATTGAGCAATGCTGTTTTCTACAAATTATTTTTGTTCCAGATCAAGGAACAAGGAGTCAAAGAAGCAAGACCAGCTCCAATTCAGTTCTGTTTCATTCCCCTCCTGTCAGAAAAGAGTGATCAGGTATGATTCTACTCAGAATGCTCTGCAAAAACTATACATAGCTGAGCTTCCAGCTGAATCACAATGGCAGGAAGAGCTCATCTTTCTCTATACTTTTCTTGTCTTTTCCCACACTCATTTTTTCTCCATTAAAAAAAAAAAAAAAACAGATGAGAAGGAACATAATTATGTCCTCGCAAAATGAAGATGAGACAAAGAATTAACCTCCTAAAGTAAAAAAAAATTAGCATGCAACCAGAAACTGGATAAGACACTGTCCCAGGACGCTGGTCTAAAGAAAAGCTTAAGATGTCAGAAGAGCCCTTGTAATAATGTTGTCAAAATTTTGATTTGATAATAAGCTATGAATGCAGACAAAATAAAAAGGGAACAACAGGGCATGGAGCATTCTACTACCACTGTATCTGATCCTGTAACCAAGCTACAAAGGGGATGAAGTCTCAGATTTGTGCATCTATCGGGGGATAAAAACCATTTCCTGTGGGTAAAATTTGTGTCTCTCCAGAAATACTATATCTGATGCACGTGTTGTTCAGAGGCACTACAAATTCTCTTCTGGAAGCTCACAGATAAAAACAGTTTCCTCAGAGAAACCAAGATAAATCTTTGCTTCTCATGCACATCTCAGATTCTGCCCAAAATGAATGAGGGAATAAGGACAATTAGAAGAAAAAAGCTTCAATTAGCATACAAATATCTTGGTAATCAGGCAATAATAGCAAAGGAAATGCAGAAAAAATACATGACAGTTTAATGGGGAATTCTTAAAATATTATATTTTGTAAGGTTTATTGAAATGTGTATGTGACATTTTCATGAGGTTGTCCCAACATGCATTATTTTTAAAGTTTGCTTGAGTATAGTGGGAATTCTTTGTATTAATGACTTGTGACCACGGTTTTGCATTTTGTTCACATCACAGTTTCTGCAAATGCTCACAAAAATGCACAATAATGTTTATTTTTTTTAACAATTTCTTCTATTTAAATCCATGCAATGTTGTTTCCATTCGCAAATATAAAGGAAAGAGATAATGACACAAAGAGGAAGAGCTGTCCTTTGAAATGTGAGCTTAACCATAGGGGCTAAAATGTCTAAAATAACTACTTTCTGCTAAGAGTAGCTCAGTACATGGTGTTATGAATCAAGTACCTTATGAAATTACTCTGTAGACACCAATTACTTACACAGTACATAATGCATTTTTCTGCTAGGTAAAATTAAGTCTCAGCAATGAAATCACCATGCCCAACAATTTGCACAAGAAAAATGGAAAGAGGATACATAAATTACTGAAACAAACAAAAGCCTTATGCTCTGATTTCAGCCAAAACTTAAATCTTAACAGAAGTTTAGTGGCCTCAGAGCTGAAATCACCATACCCAACAATTTGTGAAAGAGAAAAAGAAAAGAGCATACATAAATTGATGGAACAAACGAAAGCCCTTTCTGCTACACTCTAATTTCAACCAGCTCTTAAACCCTCGTGAAAATGAGTTTGGTGATTTCAGTTGAATTTCACAGTTAGCATCAGAAAACTAGTTTCAATTACTAGCTACAAATTCATTTGATTAAAAGCCCCTAATCTGGAGATGCCCAGGACTCTGCTAGCTTGTAAATTAAGTTAACATTTTCCTTCACCTCCAGACAGGAGGATTGCTCAGAGCTAGGATTCAATGCACCACGTGTTTTACAAAGATAAACAAGTGCCTTCTGTTACTTTAATACTTTAACCTTCATGAGTGACAAAGTACTCCTCTCAAAATATTTAAATATTGTTCTCTGATTGCTATTAGGCATCCACCATACTTCAGGGGAGTCTGGAAAGCAGGAACAACTCTTTTTATCAGAGGTCTATGTCAATGTACCAGACAGAACCCAGGCCTAAAGTACCCCTCTCTCCTCCCAGCATATGAGCACACACAGAAGGGAAAGGATGTGAGAGAAGTTAAGCACTGTCACCTTTACATAAATCTAGTGACTCTTCTCTCTCAGACTCATATTCAATTGAGCCAGAGGGTATGTTTAAAAGCACTTGATAAGACAAACAAATTTAAGCTTCACAGAAGTATGGAATACAAGAATTTTCCATCAGCACCTTCTACCCCACATCTGTTTTTTTTTAAAAAGATACAGGAGAAAATTTTATTTTTACATAAAATTTGCAGTATTTGAAATTGTGTACCTATAATTTATAGCAAAATGTTAGTAAAACTGGTTTTTATTCTTTCAGTTAGGCCCAAGAAAAAGCTGGGATATGGAAGAGAGCTGTAAACAGAGAAAAGATGCATTTGGTCATTGTGCCCTAGAATAACTTAAGAAGTGTCACTCAGGATTGGTGTTGGATGCTCTGCAATGCAGTGGGGGAATTACATTTGTTATCATTCTTCCTCCTCTAATAAAAAATATAGAAGGAGTGAAACAAGCCATGAGAAATTAACACAGAATAAAAGCATTTGGAAAAATCCAGAACCCATTTGCACTGGCAGCCCCTCGGTTATTAATGCTTCAAGTGCCCATGAGTACTTTTGGCCCTTGCCCTTGTCTGGTGTAATTGACTGATGGAATACTCACAACACAGAAAACAACTACAGAAAATGCAGTATTTTCAATTTATTTCCCTGGCAATTTGCAAGTCTTTGTGAAATCATACCTCCACAGGATTGTATCACCTGTAGAACAATGTCAAAGATTTTGAAGAGCATTAACCAGCATAAACTTGGCCTATCAATAAAGTTAAACTGCAGCTGCTTTTAAAGCAGAGGCATTCACAATAGTTTTCTATTCATTTCAATACTCTGTATTACACTAGTATTCTGATTTTTTTCTTTCTGTGCGTGTTATTCATCTGGACAAGATCTCTTTTCACTGGGAATAACAGAAAGTATGGGATTTATTGCTATAATGAAGTTCTTTCAAATCTCTGTTTTCTCTCTCTAAAGGACAGGAGGATAGGCGTTCATCTCATCAGGCAGCTTATTAGGATTAGCACTGAGTAAGACACCACAGAATGTCAAGCCTATCAGTTACTAAACATGCATCATACAAACTTTGTCTTTGCGAGAACCTCTGCTCTGCATTTGTCATCCACCTGAATAATTAACAAGTACATGCTGCCTGCCAGCAGCTTAGGGAATTAATTTTCCCAGATTAAATGCAGATCACGTCAGCGAAAAACTCAGACCACACACATGGTGCACTACTACCTTTCAAACATTAGAAGCAAGGAAACAAGTTTTAGTATGGTCTCTGCTGAGTCTGACCTAAAACTTATTTATTATAGGTATGACTTCATAATCATTATGAAGTGGTCAGAGAAGTTTTAACACCCAACTCAATCAACAAGCCAACAATGAACTCTTTAGCTGGCATGAGAAGCTATTTGAATAAATCTCCACTCTAGAGTTGCTTCACTGCTTAATGCTATTCTATTCCCAAAATACTGAGACAGTCATAGGGAAATTCTGATGTCTGTAAACACTGAGGGTTTTTTGAACTTAAAGTATTTACGCTAGGCTCTTAAAAAATAGATGTAGAGATGACAACTGCAGCATGCAATAGATGTATATTGATGCCAGGGACTAAAAACAAATGAGGTAACTCATTTACATTTTCTGTGATCTAAGTCAACACTTTCCCCAAAATCAGAGGCCTTATAAAGATTGATTTCTATTTGAAATGATAACTATGACTGATTATTGAAAAATATGATAAAAAACATCCTTTTGCACTATGCTTAATGACAACTGCTATTTTATATGACATACGAATATTTATTATGATCTTAGGAAACTATGTTCTCTAAGTGTTTAAGTGGACAAAGGATTGAGACTAACAGCTTTCAAGACACCCTTTCTGAATGGCCATTCCTCACTGTACTGAGAGGCAAGCAGCAACATAACTGGCACCATTTGCCATGAGCCTCTTCCAGTTCAGTACATCATAAGTATAACAATCCCAAAGTTAAAGATGTGCACAAAAAACCCTGCAGTCATTGTTCCCAGACAAAAAGGACAGAAAATAAACCAAGCACACAGATGAACTTTACACACTACATTTCTTAGGATATGAGTGTAACAGGACACCCTAAACAAAGGGGAGAAAAACCCCATCAATAGCAAAAGTATGTCTTACCAACCTCTACCTTGCTCAAGGAGTCAAAGCCTACACCATGTCAGACTCTGCAAGCTTTCTATGTACAGAATTCACGGCAAATGACCAAAATGAGTCATGGGTATTTAAAACGTGCAGGACTAGGACCTCCATCTTAAAGAGAAGCTTCACTTCAGTCAGGCAAACAGCATGTTCCTGCTTTGACTTCCCTATCCTGAGATGCAGCATTTCCCCAGAACACTGACAGTTCAAGACCTCCTGGGTGCAGTAGTCTGCTCTTCAATTTGCCTTTCCTATCAGCTAAGCTTCTGAAGAATCATTACCCCTGCACCATTTACCCCAATGTAGATACTAGTGCAGCTTCCTTTTGGCTAAGTACATTGCAATATTTCTACTACCTTCTTGAAAACTGGAGTTGGAGGGAAATTAACTGCACAATTATATTTGCAATACATACAGCAGTAACAGACAACCAGAGAACATGCTATTCCACTAAATACCAAAGGCAGTGATTAAAGATGGCTCTTCTTTTTGCATTTAGTCTGAGCTTCATGCTGCTCATGGGAATTAATGCAAGAGTCCAATCGGAAAGTTAAGAATTCAGAAAAGTCCATGTGCATGTATTTCTATATACTCCCTCAAAAACAAATGAACAAATAAAATAGTTTAAAATATTGACAATTTAAAAAAACAAAAACCAAACCAGCATCTGAATGCTACCAAGTAGGTTTTCTCCAATTTTAAGAGGTTTTATGATGTATTACAATAACATCTACTTGTTAAATAAAATACTCCTACATTTTTAATATACATCTCCAAAAACCTTTCTACTCTCTTAAATTTACTATCAACAAATAAAGTGATTGCTGCTTCTGTGACCTACATTAAATACTACCAACTTAATGTGAACAAATTACCAATTAATCATCAGAGTAAACAAAAATCTATCAGAAAATTGTATTGAAGTGCAGTACATATTACATTGCTAAACATTACTGCAATCATCTACACAAAAATCATCTTTTTGTTCTTTATTCATTAATAATCACACTCTCAGACATAAATATAGATGTATTATGTTAATTTTATGCAAAATATTTCTTTTCACTTTTGAAAAAAGTAACAATTTTTTGGCTTCTAATATTACAGCATATACTTTATCCAGGGGAATGACTAAATGCAAAGACACAGTGCTGGGGTTTTTTCTAATTCATGTTCTCCATGTTTAATATTTTGCCACCGTTATTGAAATTTAAATTGAAAAGGCTTGGTATTGTCCACAGCAGAGACCTAGTTCTAACCACAGTATGCCTATCACTAGCAAACTAAAATTGAGGCCCTGCCCTTGGCCCTGGGGCTTAATCTCTGGGTAATGCTGGAAATGTTGTTCCATGCATGGATTAGCAAATTAAAAGAAGTTACAAACCTCTGCTGTGACTTGTCTAACGCCTGCAGTCCCTAGATCATCATCCACAGTTACAGAACTAGGTTTAGCTGTTTTGAAAATAGATGGTAGGAAAAAGCAAATTGAAAGAAAGATTTCTACAAACTACAAGTGGGAACCATCCATGCCACAACCCAAGGCCACTGTGGTAAACATGCACAAGCATTTACTTCAGAATTAATATATAATTTAGAAAACTATCAGAGTTCCTTTTGTCAAATATAACTGGTTTTATTTCATAAAAAAAAAAACAAACTTGACAAAAACTCCTCTATCTACCAAGCTTGGTATATGCCATTATTTAGAAATGCAGCTAATAAATATTGCTATAAAACAAATTAGTCTAATTTTTTCATTATAAGTGTTGAAAGGTTGATATTCACTTCAAGCTTTCTGTAATTTTGTTTACATCACAATGTTCTAGCAGAACATTCAAGTTGGCTAGCATCTTATATTGCACAAAACACAAACTTTGTGCATGCTTTTATTAAAACTGTGATACTTATTGATCTCAAAACAAGTGAGGTATAATAACTATTATTATTTGCCTATTATATGCAATTTTTCTCTTAAAACAATAACATATACTCCATTTAGAACTTTTTGTTTTGCTAACTATTCTCAAGGGAATAAACTTCCTCCAGCAACATCCTAAGCAATGTTCTCTTCAAAGAAGCATGCACCTTAACGAACATAGAAAAATCAAACAAGTGAATATTTGTACATTGTCAATGAATATTTGAGGAAGTGAGGATATTCAGACAGCTTAATGTAATGCTGAATACTTTATTAGGGAGGATGCAACATATCAGCTCTTGCAATACTGACTATAAATCCTTTATGTTTGTATATAAACAAAACTTAACAGTTCAAGTCAAAAGGTGCCCAACATCTTAATATTAGTTAATTCACTGCCCAGCTTTTCTGTGAAGGAGCTGCTGTATTTTAAGGAGAAATAAATACTTGCTTGAAATTTTTGAGAATCTTGACACACACATCTGTGTCTGTTCTAAAGCAACTTCACCCAAGCACCAATCGCGCTAGTACCCAGATCTAGTTTGAGGAACTCAAATGAAGCTGAAACACCACATCTTGCCATAATCATGAAACACCAAAAACTGCAGAAAGAAAAGTAGATTTCAGTATAACTGATGACACACCCCAGCCACTCTGCTCCCATGGCTTTTCTGGGATGAAACCCATCTCTGACTGCTGCTGCTATGTCCAGCAAACGTGAGTGCGACCGAAGGTGTCCATAGCCTGATGGAAACACGCTCTTTCTCACTAGTGGCGTGGCCCCGTGGCCCAAGTATAAAAGATAATAATTGTTTTTTGTTTGGCAGGGGCAGTAGTGATGGGGATCAGTAATGCCACAGGCTGGCTGCTCAGATGACTCTAAGGACAGAAGGAAGATTCCTCCATTTCCTGAGGAAAAAAAAACAGAGCACCTGACGAGGCTGCCACACTTCCTTCATTAGCTAGTCAAGACTATGCTCAAGAACAGACACACAAGCAGCTATGCACAGGAGCTGTAAGAAGGGCTGGAAAAGATGCTTGGCCATTTCTTCCAACAATTAAGTTTTGAGCACTGATTTTATGCAGTGATTATAATTAAGAGTCTTTCGCTGCCTCTGACAATAATCTAGCATATATTACTTTCCTCTTCTGGTACAAGGATTGGTAAAACTACTGGAGGTTGGTGGCAAAATTACAGGCAGAAAAAATTAAACCAGGATTATAACACAAAGTCTGGAGAGGCTAACTAAAGCAAAATGTTTTCTGGTAGTTTTGTTTGGGGTTTTTTTGCTAGACCTTCCAGTTATAAATAAAGAACATCCAGCATTTCTCTGAAGTACCTTGAAAGCAATGATAGTGAGAGCAAAACATAGCTAAACAGTTCTGGAAGTGTGTTTATAAGCCAGACTGACCTAACGAGTGGCAATGATTTCTACATTCTGTTACTCAATTATGCTTCTTGCCTGATCTACACAAACTACTAGAGGTGCAGAAGGCAATTCAGCACCCAAACTCACTCCAGCCACTGTTTTTTTCTGCAGAGTTCCAGCAAGGGTCCCAGTCTGCAAGCACTAAGATGGTGATTGTGCAATACTGTTGTCTCTCCTAGGAAGCTGACTAGGACCACCAACTCATTTCCCACAGGCCATCCAGGAGCCATCAGATGATAATGGGTTTTAGTTTCCACCCACCTGGGCTGCATTCAAGCTAGTGACCTAAGGCGAAGGTCTCCACATCCCATTACCAAAGCCTCAAATCATTTTGTATCCTCATGAAGTAAGCTTTTCCCACAACATAAAGTCAAGAGACAGTAAAGAGCTATCTATATCCAAAACTTGTACTCAAGTACATGATCAGTCAAAGCCTTTTGATGCAAGTACAGTATTTCAGGTATTAAATTGGCTGAATATTTTTCAATTAATACTGAAGCTCTGTGAAAAGAGAAAACAGATAGAAATTAAAACAATATTATGTCATAAAATCTGAAATTAACTTTATATATCCCTAAATTTAAATATTTTTATTAACAGATATTAAGGGTCTGCATAGTCCTATTAAAAGAAAAGCCATCAGCAGGAATTTGAAAATGTTAAAAGTGATTCCAACAACATCAGCATTATTATCAAGACATTAAAGTATATCTATTTTTAATAAAGACTGAGCTACATGTAAATTACATGTTTAGCACTTAATGCTGTATTCTCATACAGTGTATTTTCTGTTCACTAATGCTAGACATTTTAATACACAGTTTAAAATATTAGGAAGTGTAAATTATCTTGTGTTAAATATGCCAAGTACTTCAGAAGTGTTAATTAATGTATTATTGAAGCAGTTTTTAGGAGGAGTGAGAAGATATTTTAAGAACTATGAGTTTTGACTAGAGTAAATGCACATATATTTGCAACTAGTTTAACAATTTAACAAAAAGGATCTTGTACTAAATAGTATAAAAAGGTTTTCTGGGGTGGGATTTTATGTTTTCTGGTTTTATTTGGTTTTCCTTAAATAAACATACCAAATACTTTGCTAGGTTAAAAAGACTTTCACTGTAACACTCAGCCTTGAATTAATCAGATAAAGATGAAAGTGAAGAATTTTGCCACCAGTGTTTCTTACTTAACTCACTCAGTTATGCCTTTCAGCTTGGTATATTTTATATGAAGGATATCTTGTTAAAACAACTGTTGAAGGCAAGTCATGTCATATCAGCCACACACCATACCCTATGGGAGCTCAAATAGTCCAAAATCTATGTTAATATAATCCTGCCACACAATTCTACTACAGAAATACAGCAGGTTTTCAGTGGCATGAAAGACGTCATAAGTACCACATTATCTGTATGTCTTCCAGAAATGAGGTAAAGCCATTGCAAGGATTATATTGAATCAATTTAGGAAGGTAAAAAATGTTAACAAGCACTATAATACAGCTTATTAAGTGATTCTAATCTCTATTTATCAACTAACAAGGAGGCTGCACTTCTCAATGCACTTTCCAGTACTGTAGGGCTGCTGTAGGACAGCAATATTCTCCGGCTCAGGAGACCAATGCAACTTCTCAACAAGGGTTTGCAGCTTTCTAATACAAGATTTACTACGCATTACACCATGTGCCTCCACCATCCTTTTTCAAAATGGTTTTTAAAAATACACGGCTTCTTGCCTATCTAAATTTTTTGAGAGTATTTTTCCCTGGTCACAAAGACTAAATACAATTGCTAGGACATCCAGAATCTCTTTTGGAGTACTTCCTTTAGATACAGAGTGATACCTGTTGTAGAGTTTTGAACCTCAGAAAAAGCTTTCACTGAAAAAGTAAACAAGACAGGGAACTACAGGGGATATAACAATAAAAAATTTGTCTCAGCATCCAGCTGATGATTGACAGTGGGGCCAGAGAGACTGCAGGAGGCTTAAGGAAGGAAAAAGAGCCCTAGCTGTGCCACAGCAATGAAGTAGAACAATAATACAATTGTGTTGTCACACAATAATACAATCAGAGAATATTCTGAGTTGGAAGGGACCCACAACAATCATGAGTCCTGCACAGGACAATCCCCAAGCGTCATATCATGTGCTCAAGTCCAAACACTGCTTGACCTCTATCATGCTTGGTGCTGTGATCGTTTCTCTGGGGAGACTGTTCCAGTGTCCAGCTCTGGGTGAAAAACCTTTTCCTAATACTTTAACCTACCTGACACAGGTTCAGGCCACTCCCTTGGGTCATGTCAGTGGTCATCGCAGAGAAGGGATCAGTGCCTGCCCCTCCTCTTCCCCTCATGAGGAAGTTGTCAACCGAAACAAGATCTTCCCTCAGTCTCCTTCAGGCTGATCTCAGCAGCTCCTCATATGGCTTCCTCTCAAGGCCCTTCATCTTCATATACCCTCCTTTGGACGCTCTCCAGTAGCTTATAGCTTTCTCACACCCCCAGCACTCGAGGTGAGGCTGCCCCAGTGCAGAGCAGAGGGGACACTCCCCTTCCTTGCCCTAGTGATGCTGTGCCTGATGCACCCCAGGACAGGGCTGTCCCTCCTGGCTGCTGGCTCAGATTCAACTTTCTTCACTGCCACTTTCCAGCATCTCATTTCCCAGTCTGTTCATACATCCAGGGTTGCCCCATCCCAAGTTGCCCATTTCCTCCAGTTTTGGCACACCATCCCATCGTTCATCACTGGAGAGCCTGTTTTTTTCCCTTTTCTTCTTCCAAGCTAGTTTAAAATGAGCCACACTAGCTCCTGAGCTAGACTTCTTGTTGGGGAAGATGAAACACAAAAGCCTTATAAATATGATTGCCTGGCAAAAGATTTTGAGAATATGGAAACTATAAGCGAGATTGAAATGAAAGCAAACTTTGACATACCAAGCCTTAGTTACTGAACAACTGGAAAACAATGGTATGACCAGCTGAAGGTAATCCCCTTTTTTGATTAAACAACACCCTTCTTGATTAGACAATACCCTCTGCCTGCAGACAGGTCCAAGGGTCAGAGCAGACCCTACTAGCCTGGTAGGAGGGGTCCAAAAAGTAGGTTTTAGGGTTTAAAATGTAACAAAGTATGGTAATGTATGGGTTCTTACAGGCTATATGTAAATGCTATAGGATTTGTATCTTGTATCAGATTGGTTAACGAGAATTAGAATATTCAGCACAGACGAAGATTTATTGTATTGTAATGGGAACCTCACTCTCTTTGTCTTTTTCCCCACTATTCCTCCTCTCCTCTTTGGGCCTGCTTGGAGCTGCAGCTGGCAGCCCCAAGCAGGGCCCTGCACCCATGTCCTTTGCAATAAACCGCAAGTTCCAGGACCTGGAAGATCTCTCGTCTCTGTCTGTCCCGACCGTCCAACCGTCCCTGATCCTACACCTCCTTTTCCCCCTCTGGGATAGGTGCACGCCATCAGATGTCAGTAGACCAGGTATTGGGTAGATCCTCCCATTGTCAACAAAACCAAAATTTTTCTGCTGACGCCAGCCTGAGAGCCATCCATTGGCCTGACAGATCTCTCTATTCCTTATTGATAATATTCAATGTTACTGGAAGAACCAATGCTCACTACCTGTGCTCCTGTTCCCTCTACCAATTGTCCCAGGGCCTGAAAGTCTCTTTTGATTGCCCTCAGACTTTGTTATTTTGTCACTGCCAGGTGGAACTATCAATAACGGATAGTATTCAGGGGGCCTTACTAGACTGGAGAGTTTTCCTGTAATATCTCTTATCAGAGCCACTGGGAGACAGCAGAATTCCCTGTGAGGTGGGTATGGTCTGCATATTGGACCCCTGTTCCCCTTAGAGTTTCTTATTACAACTACCCTTCTTTTCCTGCTAACAGAGGAAGTCCTGTTGCCAGCACTGTTTTAGGAGGCCTCATGATCCCAAACAGACCTTTGCCCACCTCATCAGTTGCCTGGCCTTCTGGTTCCAGAGCCTCACACCTGCTGTAGAAGCTACCAGTCCTACTTGTCAAATTCTGAGGAGGAGGAACCTTCTTCCTGGTACATATGGTGACCTGCTTCCAGCCTTCACCTTTAACAGTCCCTTGGCTAAAGATCCTTTGACTGATTACCCTGCAGGGCTTTGAGCCCATCTGCTTCTCCACTACAATGCAGGTTCAAGACCACTGAGAGTCCTGAGACTCTAGCAGCTCTGAATAGAATTGGTCTCTCTCATTTGGTCACTCGAGTACTAAGTAACTTGTTCACTTATGCCTGTAGTTCCTTCACCTGATGACAAAGCTTCTCCCCCACAGCACAGCTTCTGTGAAAGAACTGTTTGTTGGCCCCAGCCTCCTGAGAAGGCATCAGACACTCCTAGCAACCTGCGACTCAGAGAGCTGCATCTGCATCAGCAGGTCTGGCTGGCTGCAGCCCTCTGACATAACATGGGCATATAAAAACATGGTCGGGACATGTTTCTGAGACAAAAGAACACTAATGATACAATAATAGGCTAAAAGGAGAGTCTAGAAAGACAACATAAAGAAAAAACAAAAATATTCTATCCTCCTTTTCTAAAATGTTTGAATGAAAGAGTAGTAAGTCCACTGTCTAGATCTGACAACTCTATACATTTTCCAGTATATCATAGTGTATACCTAGGACCAAAATTTTGAAGTCACAAAAATGTTGATTTCCTTGCCTTTGCATTTCTGATATTCCAAATTTTAAATCAATCAAATATTCTGGTTTTAGATCATAAACTGATTTTAGCCACTAGACAGACAATGAAGTTTTATCAAAATCATGGTATATTGAATCGAAAACTAGCCAGAACTATTCAGCAGTAAACACAGGTAAGTTGAGTGTTTAAAACTGACTAATAACAACAAACCATAGTCTTGGATCAGAATTGAATATTTTTGCCATTAAAACACCTACATTTTCCTGTCCGTGGAAGAAAAAAAGCACATTACATGAGGAAGCCTTTCTTCACCCAAAAGAACTCCAGAAAACCCCATAGCAAAAATCTCAAAACCCCAGAGAAGCCACAAAACAGAGTGCTTCACTTGTTGTTATGAAAAGGGCACTGAAGTGTTTTAACCAAGTGCTCTTCTGCTGTGTCTTGATTGACTCTGCAACTGAGAATGCAATTAGATACTTGCACTGAGCAGTAAAATCTCTCCATAAGTGATTTCTAGATGGATATAGAACTCAGAGGCCTTGTTTTGTTTTACAGAAATATTACAACTGCAGTCAGCACATCTTCAGTGTATCTGACCAATCTGTAAAATCTTAACTGTAAGCTGGCACACAAAATATCATTCATCTGATCCATAACACCGTAGCAGCCATGGAAGATTTCTTTCCACTCATCTGGGTATTGTGTTTGGGTTTCACATCCACAAGCTTTTAAGTCTCCTCTAGTCTGAGGAAACTGAACTATTTTCTTTTGTGATTTTGCTGGCACAATGACTAGGCATGGACCTTCCTGGTTCTCCCTCTACAACAGATTATTCTATTCCTGTAAGACAGTGCCAGCCTTGTTCTCCAGCTGTCAGGAGCAGAAGAGAAGAGCATGAACCCCTGTAGTTTTGACCTCATCCTTTCTAGTATACACAGAAGTTGAAGCAAAAGATATACAGATTTTTCCATGTGTTCCAAAGAACCTTTTACTTTCCTAGCACACAAAGCTGTGGACAATACAGTTCTTAAGTTTCCCCATCACCCATGAGAATTGCTTGAGCATCAAGTAGTACCCTTTGAGGACCACAGGACTGGCCACACCTGCCTCTGGCCCCTCACCAACACAACAGTCAGCCACTGCCTGTGCTATTCTTTTCAGCCACATTTCTTCTACTTCAGCCGACTTGCAGCTATCCAGGGATCCTGGCCTTGTACTTTGCACAAGTTTCATTTGTCTCAGAAAGCATGTTACCCATTCAACCCTCTCAAGTCCAAGCCAGTGCCCCTTGCACTACAGTTTTAAAGAATTTGAGTTAACAGATGCCTTTTTTCTACTCATCTGAGCTCTCTTCATATAGGCAAGCTATGTATCAAACAGGAATGATTTAACTTTTCTGTCATGTATGTTTGTGTGTCCCTGAATAAATATACATGTGCACACCAGTGTGACAACCAAACTCACGTCTCTGCAGACAGAATTAGCTACGCAGTGCAAGCTACAGACTCAAATGGTGATCCACCCACATATCCAGACGGTACTCACCCTAAATACCTAGTTATTTACACTGAATTTCTAAACTGCAAACAGTGAACTGCCTTCCATCACAAATATTCTTTGATGAACATGCTACATATATTTTATACAGCCTTATTTTAACTGTATTATGACAAATAGCTAGGAAAAGAGCGAGTTGGCAGAGTAGGTTAAATGCTACTGCTCCAACTAGATAGGATTTATGCACCCAGGAATTAGCAACTATGCAAGACACAAGGCAAAGAAGAGGCCACTGAATATGGCAACTGACATAGTAGCTGCTATTACATTTAACTATCTAATAAAGACTTATTCATCTCAAGGAAGATAGATCTTTTTGAATTTGTATTAAATCAAATCTTCTGACAATTTGAAAAAAGAATTTCTGGAAAAGTCACCCAGTTATACTGGTAGGAACTAAAAAGTATAAGTGCGACAGCACTTTTCGTTTTCAAGAAATATTACTGACAGAGAAAGCAGATTGTTGGGGTTTAAGGACATAGAAGACTTTAAATGACAGGGAAAAAAAGAAAAAAGAAAATTATTCCAGGTATTCAGATGTTTTTCTTAACAGTTCTTGAAAGATAGTGGGTATATGCTGAAAGGGGTTAAAAAAGGCTCAGAGAAAAAAACACGCACTGCACACTTACAGAAATTGATATCACACAGCAGAACATGTTTTGAGAAAATTGTATCATACATATACAAATCAAGGGCATATTTTTCATCTGACTAGAATGAGGATAAAAAAACAGCATGATTTTCACATTCTAAATCTGCTTTCAGATACACCATCGAAAAACCACTTGCTGAAAAAAGATCTGTAAGCAACAGCATGATAGTTCATTCTACCACAATATTTTTTTCCCACCAATGTGGTGAAAAATTACAACTCTGACCTAAATTTTCATATGTTTATTGAGAGGATGGTTCACTACCATATAACAAACATTGTAACACCAGTATCTACATTTTAACTAATATTTTTTGGGTCCCTTGCATCTGAGACCATAAACAAATTACATTGAACAGTTCCTCAATTACTTTCCTGCTTCATTATATTTACCTGTTTTCCTGGGAGAAACTGTTTGCAGCATCATCTGGAATTCATACTGTGGTCTCCCAAACACAAGCCTCAAGCCAGGGGAAACATTGTTGGAAGTGACAGGTACATTAAAACCACTGCCAGACACTGAACTACCCATCCAAGCACTCCCTAAAGCTCTACAGAGGTATGCCCCTGCCCCAACAAAGAATGTAACTACCTTTCTAGGGCTGGAGGTTAAGAAACAGGAAGTACAAGCAGTGGTAGAGGAAGATATAGGGATTGCAATGAATTTTTAGTAATATAGATCAGTGGTGGGGAGAATTTCAGTATCAAAACATATGTATGAAGGGGGGAACGAAATAATTCTGGCTTATAGTTACTACTGCATTTGGCCTAAAATAAAATAACTTTCTGTTCTTAATGCCATCTTGCTACCTTCATGCAATATGCAACACCTGTATCAACTCAAACTATGTTTTTCATTCTAATGAAGATGTAAAATTTTGCTTAAACATAGCAATAGAGGGTTGACATTTGCACACATTTGATTTGGTCATCCAAACTGAATTTAGTCGTTTGTCAATCAAAACTAATGACACATAAGGGTCATCAAAGCAAGTCAAAATACAAAGTCATAAATGTTATATTGTGAGTACAAACAGGAGACATGATAACCATCAGTAAGCACTTACTTATTTACTTTAAGATTTACAAACTAGTGTTAAATAAGAATATTGGAAAAGTTAAAGCAATATTAATCTAAAAGAAGCTGCACACCAAAATGAATTTTACTATATTTCACCAATTACCAATATCTTAGCAAATATGTATCTGTAAAGAGCTAAGTCTTACCTTTACAGCAAGTGTACTTGGAACATGCAGAGCATCAGCTATTAGAACAGAGGAGCCCTTACAAAACCCTACTTCCCCTCTGCAGAGCCTGACATTAGACAGCATTTTCTGCTACCATCCCAACAGCACATAGATAGAGTGTTCATCAGCATTCAGGAGTGAGACCACTCACATCAGGACTGTGTTCTCCAGCAGCAAGTAAAAAATAAAACAACAAAACTCCCACTTGCAACCATGAACATAATGCTGCCATACCACCAAGTCCCCATACAGATATTTGCAGGATATGTTTGACCAGTGCTAACTATCCTTTGAAAAGCACTCAGCTCAGGAGGCTCTACAAGTCTGGAAGCTCAGAGAAGGTCACAACCTCCTTAAACTGTTCCTGAGAAAAAGGGGACATTCTAATAAAAGCCACTACATTGAAGAGTCAGCCAATTCCCATACAAAAAAAATCTCTGAACATCTATACAACATGACATTTGATCCCCCTTCTTGTGAATTCTTAAAAATTCTAAGAGCAGAGTCGCCCTCAAATTAAGGCAGAGAATATATCCCTTGGTTTTAACCTAAAATAGATTGTATCTGATGTAAACTAAGGGGAAGGATGAATAGGTCATTGGTTGGACTAGTTTTATTCTTGTGAAATTGGTATTGCTGCAGGAATGTGTCAAAATACCTGAGCAAGAGAAACTGAAAAATTTAGAGTGTAGAAAACTCGGAAAAGCTAACATGATTTTCTACATTTTAGAATGTATTTTGTTTCATTAGTGATAATGTCAACAATAAGATTACAGTTTAACCTTCAAAATAAAACCTAGACCTGGAGCAGTTGATTAGCTCTTCTTTTACATCATGCAATTATTTTTTTTTTTATAACTTTCAAGTGCACTTAGTAAGGAGGTGAGGTAAAAATAAGCCAATATCAACAATGGAAAAATCCCTATGTAATGAAGTTGCCTTAACCTGTTTAGTAAACTTAAGAGCTTTTGCCAATTACACAGTAGCACGATCCCATAAGATACAAATCTACCAGCTGTGAACTTCACAGCCATTCAGTAGTACTCCTTTATGGATGATTATCTGATTCCATGCCTTTTCCAGCAAATTCAATGCCACAGTCACCATTGATGCTGATGCATGGTCTGGATACATGCCTGATGCTCCCCAGAGTGACATGAATCAGAGCTGTCTCAGTCACGCTGAGTCCAGCATGTAACATAACCATCACCAGTAATCAAGCAGCAATGCAGCAGCTCTAAAAGCTGCTGCCCCAGGAAGCAAGAAGGCCTCCTGCTATGATAACCATAAAATGCTCCCTTACCCATAAGATCTAGGTGTTGCCCAAAGCACACAGCAAGGCACGGTGCCTGACTAGATTCTGATCACCAGGCTTTTCACTGCAATATTGGTTGAGAGATTTTGAGTGGGTGAAAAAGATCAGAATACATTTGGAAAGTTTTTGTTTACATTATTTGATTTCAAGGCAAAGGAGATCAACCATGCGAGATTTAGCACTGTCACAATCAGACAAATCACATCAGCAGGATTCTATGGAGACCAAAACTGAAATAAGTAAAATATGTCAAATACATCAAGCAACTCAGAAGATTAGGTTTCTCACTCTTAATGCAAGTCTACAACAAGAATATCTGAAACGACAAAAAATTTAATTATATTATGAAAAATAGGATTGATTTTTAAATGCAGTACAGCTCTTGAGTCTCTTTATCCTAATGATTATTCACTACAGAGTCAAGGAGCAACTAATGTCCCTTCAAATTCTACAATAGGAGTCTTATTTTGTTGAGCTCTGAAATCAAGAATAGTGAATTACTAAAATCAGATGAGGTTGGCATTAGGAGCATTTTGCCAATAGAGCAATCTTGGTACACCACTGTGGTAAAGCACTAAGCATGTAATCAGCTACATCAGCAAAGATCAGCTTTAGACTCATACAGGAAAGCCATCACTTTTTAGCAAAACAAGCAATATCAGTAAAAGAACAGTTTTGCAAGTAAAATAGCATATGTGTAAAGGTTTCCACTGATAGATCTTCATCCAAGTGGGAAACTACATCACTTAGATAGCTCCAATTGATCAAGCCATACCAAAATATACTATAGACTTGGCTCGTATTCTGCCCTTAATCTTAGTGCAGGATTCCCCTCTGTACCTACTAAATAACAAAACCCATTCAACCTGCCAAGTTAGCAAAATATGAATGCCCTTTTTAGTATAACATCTAGCTCAAAATGTAGAGCACGACAGCTTTCTTGATGCACAGAAAATACTGCTAGACAAAACAAAGATACATGCTACACTGAAGCAAGTTACAACCAACCCATTGATCAGCACTGGTCACTGATTACATGGGTGACAGGCTGCCTAGTGTACAGCCCAGTGCAGAGAGTGTCTGCAACCCTCTGATGCTTCCAGACAGTCCCAGGACTACCAGGCTGCCAAAGTCATTGCACCCTGCAGTTTGACTGCTTACACAAAGTCTTTCACAGCTCGAAAACCTTTGCGCTCTCTCCCTGTGCCTGGACCATTTATGTGTTCCTCGCTGAGAATTGCCAGTGGAGAGCACACCCAGAAATGACAGATTTTCTACAGGGGGAAGGGGAGTTGCACAACAGCCCCTCTCTTCCAGCCATGTGAAGCAGGATGTGGTTTACGTGAAAGGATATGCAGAAGGGGACAGTGACAGTAGTCTCTCCTAACACTGCTATGGTCTTAGAGGTATCAAAGGTAATAATCATAATTAAAGTCCAGTGCAGTCACAAGGCTTGCAGGACTAATGCCCCAGGCAGTAAAAGAGTCACTGGAATTTAGCAAGAGGGTGGAAAACTGTACATGTCGCCCCTAGGCAAGGAGATAATTGATCAATGTATTGAAATTCAGCAGCCCAAGACTTGCACAAAGATGTGTACAGATCCTGGCTGTGAGTCAGCTGTGGAGCAAACACACTGCAGTGCCACAGCTAGCAACGGACAGCTACATGAAATTAATTCATTCAACTGCTGCTCCATTCCCCACAGTCCATTTAGCTGACTTTTGTGCGGAGGTAGGGGAATTTCACCTTTTATATAGATGCAGCTGGAAAGACTACACGCAAATTATTCCCAGTACACAACACATACTCAAAGTAGCGCAGCCTGATTAAATGGTACATGATACAGCATCTTAAACTACTCTGCATCACAGTCTGTAATCTCAAAGATGGCACAGACCCAACATTGCTTATGAAACCATAAGACAAAGTTCAATGCAACTATAACAGGCAAAGGTATCTCCTTTCATGGGTCTCCTGTTGCTCAATATGCAGAAAATTTGAAGTGCGACCGACTATGTCTTTCCTTCTTGTTGACCAAATTTTTTGTTTGATATCCATGAGAAATTTATTCCCTATTTACCAGAAATTAAGGGCAAATCTTAATTATATAATTTTTAGTTCATATGGTACAGCAGTTCTCATTATTTGTTGTTTTGAGGTTGGAGTTTTTTGTTAGCTTTTTGGAACAATAATAGAGAATCACTTCATACCTAAAACAATTAAAATTTTCACGTTCCTATTGCACTTAGGTAGAAGTATGCTTTAGGCTTCATTGTCTTTTGCCTTAAAATTATTGAATTGCCTTTCTTTTCAAAAGTTTGTATTCTATGTGTGTGCATACCTGTATATGTGTGAGTGTGAACATGGAACTTTTAAGACCCCAAACACATGACACATATCTGTAAAACAACAAAAATAAAATTTTACAGAATGCAACACAAGTCTTGCTTTCTGTATGCCAGTTTGACATGATGCAGACTTTGCTAAATACTCACAAGTTTTAACTGGAGCACTATTTGTCTGAAAGGGAAAGCAAATCAGTATTAAATACTTTAAACTGACTTAAGGTATCACTATCTTAATGGAATTTTTGCATGTTTATGACAACAGTTTCTTTAAAAATAAGTTCAAAGTTTAGCGATATGGCTGTATCTGGACATGAAAAAAAATACTTAGAACATGATTTTGAGGTTCCCATTTTGGGAGGTAGAAGAAAAACGAGAAACTAAATTTTAACCAAGAGGCTCATTTTTAGTAAACTCAACCTTTTTTTCAATAAAGCCTTATGCTTGCTAATTTCATCATTTAATCTTCTATTCATCTAAAAAATACATGTAGTTCTAAATTAAAGCACGATTTGGAAAAGAAACCAAAAATAATTCATTAAGGCAAAAAAAAAGAATCTGAAAGATTTTAGGGTTTCCAAAAACTACCTATTTGCCCTTCTTTTTAGATAAACAACTAACTAAATTTGCTAACCATTTGCAAGTAATCTAAGCTTTGTTTCCAGAAACAGCTTTCAAAAAAAAAAAAAAAGGATAAAAGGGGGATTCACTAGTAGCCATCACTACGAAGGCACAAATTTTCTTCACAGGAGAATTGTCTCTGTATTTCAACAACATCACTATGCGAAACAAGCCTCACATTACCTGAAAAAAGGCTGCAGCCATCTCACACTGCTGCAAGTAAAGAGTGTGCTCATGACTCACTGCCCCTGCCTGGTTGCAACTCATCAGTGCCGGCAGCCCTAATCTGCTCCCAGACATTATGACCAGCAGCTCTGATATATGGATTAGATCTACCCCAAGTACTCTGTGCAGGGAAAGAACTCCATGAGCCCTTTATTCCCTACGGAGTACCTGTGCAGGAGGATAAATCAGTGATATGAAAGAAAACATGAAATCCTTCCCAGTAAAATTTGCAGATGACACAAAAGATAATAAAATGGTAAATACCGGGGAGTTGTCATTTCCACAGATTGCATGGCAGCCTGGGCTCACCTGAATAAGATGTGTTTTAACACAGCTGAGCACAAAGCTGTCTACCTCATAACTAAGAGCACACATTCCAAACAAAGACAATATAATATGCTAGAAAGAGGCATATGGATGATGGTGGATAACGAAATTAATATTAGCCTACAGTGCAATACCCTGGCTAGAGCAGCAAAAAAAAAAATCCTTTGATGTACAAGAGAGTAAACACAGAGTAGCAATAGGAAAGGATTATATAAATCACTACTGATGTTGAGACAGAGAATCTTTCTGTTTCAAACAGCACGTAACAACATGGTTCTAGTTTATATCTGTGATCCACAAGCATTCCCACAGGAACAACTAAAGGACTATACTAGTATTCAAACTAGAAAGCTTTAATCAGCTACAAGAAGCATTCAAATTCTGGAAAACTTGCCTTGCTAAATAGGAGAAACCCGCATCAAAGAGGAGGATAAATGATTACTGGTTTACTGTCTACAGATATTTAAATGGAGAGGTGGGAGGAAATGAGGAGTATCATGAATATTAAAGGAAATGTTTCAGCTTCTTAATGCTGGATTTTTCATGCTTATTAGAAATTGGAAAAATTCAGACAGAAAATAAGGTAACAATACTTAACAAATAGTAAGTACTGTTCATCTAAAGGGAAGCAGGATTTTCCTTCATCTGAAGTTTTTATAATCAGCATTTTCCTTCTAAAAAGAAGCAGAAGTTGCAAGACTACGTCAGTATCTTAATTTGTTGTTTTAAAGCAGATGAAGACAAAAAGTCGGAACGTTATCATTCAAAAGCACACTTAAAATGCCCGAGGACAGCTTTGTTACCACAACTCCTGCCACTTATTTGAGCTTTACAGCAGATATTTAGCTAGATCCTTATATTTGTGCGACAATTATATCCCAAGTTATGGAATGATCATTCAATCTGCTAGCAAGCCAAATGAACTTCTCACTCCTTTCCCAAGTCATATTTTGGATATACTTGGTATTAATGCTTCTGCATTTGTGAAAAGCAGCAAGTTACTGAAAGAGCATGGGAAAAGTGAAATCTTGCTGAATTCACAGAATAGCAAAGTCACAGATAATTTGAATTGATCTTTCCATTTCTGAAGCCAGTAACATGACTTCTTAAAAAAACCCCAACAAAACAAAGCAATACAAAACCACATCATTAAAAAAACCTCCAAAAAAACCCATGAAACAAACAACACAAAAAGAGCCCTTCTGAAATGAGAAATTGCAAAAGCAATTTTAGTACAATATCAAATAACCTGTCGTAACAGGGAATTAGCAAGCAGTGACTAATATCATATTGAAAGGGTGTGGATACAGAACCTGAAGACTCAGACAGTTTAATGAAGGTAATTGCCTAACTCATTAATTGACCAATACCAAATTCACTTCAGAATTTGACTCAGAATATACATTACAATTTGATACTGCAAAGCTTAAGCAAACCTTTAAAATTTGTATTGAACTATAGACTGAACAGCATTTTGTAAACCTAAATATGGGGCTATACTTTTCAGTGGAAGAAAATTTTCAGATAACATGTATGTATCACACCTACTCTCTACTCAGGCTACATCCCAATCATCTCAAAGTAAAACTTTAAAGCCAGTGGAACATCTAACTGCATCATAATCAAAAAATGACAAAATTTCTGTTACTAAAAAATTATAATTTTTGAGTGCTGATCTCTCAAATGCTCCAATCAGCCAAGGATTAGAGGTTCAACTTAATACTAGCCAGTGATCATTAATCATTTTAAAGTACCACAGCTAATCTCATTTCTTACCCAGAGAAAGCCCACTCATATCTTATGTGTAAGGGAGACGTTGGCTTACTTTTGAATGAGTTCTAAATTTGGCTAATGACACCCCTTTTCTTCCTGAAAAAGATGTCTAGAACACCTCAGAACAGAGAGCCCACAGATATGCTCAATGCTACACAAAGGCAAGAGCAAACACAGGCAGGGGTAACAGGGATAAAGTTTTTCCAGGCAGCCTCACACTGAGGCTGTAGGGATCCATGACTTAAAAGTCTGTCGCATGAGTATAGCAGTGCCTTTTGCTGACAGAGAATGAATCAGGTTATGAGCTTTCAATGTTTTCTCAGAGGTCAAATTTATGAAGAGGAGATATCTAGAATCTTCTTCAAATACACCTATTAAATTCACATTGTGAGAAGTAAAATCAAGTCGTGAAGTGATGGAACATTGCTGCAAAGTGAAATCTACTGTGGAAGAAAATGCGGCCTCTCCTTCCTGTTTTACTACAGCAGAGCAAACTAAAAAGCAGCTTCTTCAGTTGTTCTCTCTCAAGTTAACCCCTAAACGTGGGATCCTAAAGCCATTGTTGGAAAAAGAACACTCACGCACCCTACAGCATTAGCCTGAATGATAGTCCTGTTATAAGTTTTTCCTGGAGCTAAAATAATTGTTTATGACTAGTGTATCTTTTCCTTAGCTACCAGATAAATCAGAATATACAAACAAAAATCCTGAAAAGTCTTAGTCTTTCCAAGGTAATTGATATGCAGCGTCAAAACTAAGAAAAAAGAGGGAGAAAAATAGCAACTGCTCAGCCATCATCAGCCTTTCTATGCTGCTTAAATGACTATACTGACCTGAATCAGCAGGCCCAGCTGCCAAGGGGCCAGCTGGGAGTTCTAACCCACTTTGACAAAGACACAACTCTCCATTTGGAACCACTGGCTCCTCTTCTACAGGGTTTTTACAGCTTTGTCCACATTAAGGTGATGATGGGCACTGCAGACCACTTCAAGCACCCATCTTCCCACGTTCTGCAGCTGGTTGAATTCCCTCACTAGAAACTCCAGGAGAGCCTGTTAAAAGGTTTATGTTCTCATTTGTGTTGACTAGTATGGCCATTAGATTTCTCATGTATGCAAACCAATCCTGATTTTGTTCTATCAATCTCATAAATATACAAATCTGAATTCAAGCCTTTGGGGGCTGAATGGAAGAGCTTGGGCTTGCACTTCTTTCTCTCATTAGTAGAAATATTTGTGTTTGATTCAACGTGGAGTCTGACAGGAGCTTACTTTGGTCTATCAAGTTTGGATGTTTTGAGCATTTACAGGCTCAGGATGAAAATTTGCATGTAACCAAGCTACATATTCCAGGACAAGTTGCTCCCCTTGGACTCAAATCACTGAGCCTTCTTTCTATGTCCATTTCACTAACTTGCTGAGAAATAAAAAGAGCTAATAAGGCCATAGCTGTATTTGTGGGATTTAAATGAACCAGCTGTTTTCCTTACATATTTTTTCCATGCTCTTGATTTCAGAAGAAGTAGCTTACTGTAGAACTCTTCCCTGTTCTCTATATTCCTCAAGAGAGACATGACTTTAAGTCTCCTTAATGTGGACAGGACAAAGAAAGGTAGAGATGATTCTTCCACCCTTGCTTGGGAGATAACACACAACAGCCACCCAGGTGATGAAGGGACCCTCTGAAGGGTCATTTTTGAAGTGGCTTCCAGACTGAGAACAAAAAAACACCGAGATATGCTCTGCTTGTACTCAACAGGTCCCCTGCAGACAAGCAAAACTGCTCTTTTTTGACATGCCAGTATTCTTTATAATTCAGCAACAAATAAAACAAGAGCATGGCCAAGTAGCTCTGCTTTGTTCACTGTTTGACATTCTATAAAGGTGAGGAAGAGCGCAAACCAGAGTTGTCTGAGCAAGCAGAAGAAAGATTTTTCAATCTGGGCAGAGGGAAAAAGCTTGGCAGTTTGGTTGTAGTGAAGTAGTTATAACTCAACAAGAAGTTCAGTTGTCAGTTTTGTTTGACATAACAAAAGAAGAGCATGGACATACCTTGCTACAGCTGGGGCGACTGGAAAGGAAAATGAGAAATATTCAGGAGTTGATGGACAGCTGTATTCCAGGCCAGTAACTGATAGGCCTCTGGTTTTACCTCCCTAGCTTGAGACAAGTCCCTACCACTGGTGAACATAGAAATTATTTGTAATGACTTTGAAGCTCACATTTGATTTTTTAAAAGAGCATATTTACATGTTTAGTGACCTAAAAAAACCCCAGGCGCCCATGGCAACCAAGGTGGGGGACAATGTAGGAGGGAAGGAATCAGCTATCTTTTGCCACCATCTTTTGAAATTGTATGTTTCACTCTATTCCAAGTGAGGGATCCAGCAGCAGCTACGAGACTCAGTTGCAGGAATATCATAAAGAGTCTAGAGAAATCTGTATGAGAATATTTACTATTTTGACCATTTTACATATATATATATATCATCTAATATAACCATTAGTCCAGCTCCTTGAGAACTTGTCCCACAAGAAACTATCTGCAATATTTTTTTAATAGTACTAGAATGTATTTACTAGTCCGTACTTTTAAGAACTTTTATGAACAGTTATTTCCAGTATTTATTAACACTGAAATTTGCTAATAAATGTTACTTTCCCAAATGTTTTCTGGAAAGTATTTTTGGCATAGAAGGTCATGGTATGATCCCTTAAAATTTTTACAGAAAGGATCAGAATATCTTAATTTCTACAGCTAAGTAGCTTTACACAAAATACATTTAGCTGGTACATGTTTAAGCATAAGTCCAGAGTAGGCTCTCTGCGTAACACTTCTTTTAATTTTAAAATTACCAGAGGGGAAAAAAGTCAAGCCCCAAAATCTATGATTCTCTGTCCTGTCCTGTCCGGCCAGTCCTTAAAATTCCCTTAGCTTTCAGAGTAAAGCAGTTTGCTGCTTTGTGCCCAGTCCAAAAATTATCCTGCATGAGAAAGGAGTCACACAGCCATCTCTGTTAACAGCTAGTGGCATTTTTAGATCCATTTTTCCTTTTCCAACCTAATCAGGGGAGAGACTGAGCATATGAGATGCACATGAACATCCAGTACCAAATGTTCATACATCAAGAAACACTAGAGTAAAGGCTTTCAAAGAGTTATGAAAATAGCTTGATTTTTTTTGTCTTGATTAGTGAGCAGTTTTTAGCAACTTTTTGCTATATTTTTGGAAATAAATTACTATTGTAATAAATTACCAAAAACATCCATTGGGAAGAAGACAGAAAAAAATGCTTGAGAGACCTTAAGCAGTGTGGAAGAGCCAAGAGAAAATTTTACTAATCAAAAAGGACTCTATATATTCTCCAGAAAGACCTAGCTGTTAGCTTCCCAAAATAATCCATGTTTTGTACAGGCAAGGTGAACTGGGCTATAATTCCTCAGAATTCACATTTCCGGAATGACAAAACATATCAAAATCAATGTTGTTTCATGGACAGTCTGATTTTTGGATTTTGTCTTTATTTATTTTATCCAAAAAAGTTATTTTGCTAATTTTTATTTGCAATTGCATAGGAGCATCAATTCTTTCATTCTGTGGGCCGCACAGCTAGCTAGGTTTTTTGTTGGTTTTTTTTTTTTTTTTCCCCTCAACTTAGTTTTTGAGCTTTTAGACCTGCACTCTCCTGGAAAGCATATTTACTTTTTTTGAGTCTGTTCTCTACACCATTGCTTGCAGTCGAATAAATCCTATTCTGTGTAATCCACTATAACTCGTTGACTGACTATAAATTATATCAAATTTAAAAAAAAAACACACAAAAGCAAGATAATCAACTATATTGCAACATTTAGAGTGAAGCCATCACCGTATTTAACACTCATGACAAACTGTGCCAAGTTTTCTTATTTCCACAAAGTTTCAAAATCTTGAAGTTGTTCTAAAAACTGATATAAATATTGCACAACAAATCTGTTTCATACGTTTAAATAAATGAATATATTTTTATGCTTACTGAACTTACAAGAGAAGAAAAACCACTGAAATTAAGTTCTGTGATGACATTTAAAATCATACTAGATGTAGAGACTGCTTCCATTATCCTGGACACTACCATTATTTAGAGAGATAAAAGGGAAAAGCCACGAAAAGTTCAAAAAGTTCAGAAAGTATTTGTGTCTATGTATTTCAGGAATAAGTCATATCTCACACCATAAGTAGCCATTCACAAAAAAAAAAGCCAAGCAAGAGGTCAGATTTTCATTTTGGCTCACCAAGTTACACTGATGCTGTAATTATTTTGATAAATCTATATTTCTCTTTTCCTCTCACTTCTGTAAACCAAAATGATAGTCTTCATTTACATCGAAGTAACAGCTTTTACTGATGTGGTTGTACCTATTACTAAGAGAAAAGATTCAGGAAACAAGCAGCAGGTTATAGAATCAAAAGAGGGAATGAGAGAATATGATCTAAAAACTGTAATGAGTATGATTGCCCTTGTCAAAGAAAAATTTTGTTTTAATGCCAAGTACAACTAATTTTCAGAATTTAAGGGGTTATTGGAAAATGAAATGTTATACAGAGGATGATAATGGTAACACTGGTATACAAAACAGGAATATAGTTGGAGCATGAAAAGCAAGCACTAAGTGACAGAATGCAGTTTCAAAATCCAGCGAGATAACAGAGAATTCATAATGCATTTGCAATATATTAATACAAAATTATCAGCAACACACCTGTCAAATATATACTTTTTAATTCTATGTTGAAATAGATAATTAAATCGTTGTTGCAGTAAAATAGAAACTTCACTGCTTGCAAAACTAACAGAAGTCAAGCCCTTTGCATTTGTCTGCCCAGAGCAATAGCATTTTTGTCAGAAGCACCAGTAATGATCTTGAGTTACGCACAAAAGCGGGCTCTGTTAGGGCAGCGGACAAAGGCAAACGACGGCAAAGAAAGAGGACTCAACTTCAATTTAACTGTCCTGTAAGGTACATACTAATTAGCTGCAAAGCTATGAAATCCTAGCTAGCATGTTAAGTCTGCTACATGACAGTATAATTTGACTTCTTAAAGGATTATGCAAATTACAACTCATCATTCCATTACATGACTGAAAAAAAGTGACAGCTAATTTATACATAACACACCTTTCAAATCCCTAAGATGTGAAGCACCTGTGCAATACATTTTGCCTAGATTTTCTAGCGTGCACACTCTTGTTTATTGCACTGTACAGAAGCATACCTAAGAGATTTAGTAAAGTTCGGGTTTTTTATTTGCTTTTTAGCTTTTAGAGCACAATCCCAAAGAATTAAACAACATACTTCTGTCCCTGCTGTAGAGGTTTTGCACACAAGTGTACGGTTTCAACACACGTGTAATTTCGGAATAGCAGGAGAGCACGAGCACTAAATGCACGAGCTAGAGGCAAGACTCACACAGATTTCAACATACTTCTGGTAGGTAGATTCACAGTAGATTCCGTCATATCGGTAGATTTTCCTACATTCTGATTGGTTGGGCAGAGGATGCTGGACAGTTATTCTGTAGAGGCATCAAAAACAGATAGACATGACTAGAGGATCTCTACAGGTAACTGTAATGCAGGACAAATCAGTATGTTGAAGTTTATTTTTTAAATTTTATTTTTAAATTAAATGCCTTTCTGATATCTTTAAATCAACTGCCTTGTGCACATAACACCCACAGTTTCCACTTTTCAAAATTTGCACTGAGAGTAAACTAAATTTCAATTCTCCACAAGAATGGTGCTTTTTCCCCATCAAATAAAAGTGGAAGAGGTATGGAATTTTATAAATCAAGCTGATATTTCACATAGTTTTTATATATACAGTCGTGCTTATACCATTGATTATTTATTGTTTACTGTTGCAACCCTTCTTCAGGCAGAACATTCATTTATGTCAGCTGGGAGTTTGTCCAGACAAAGACCAAATAACCCTCCAATTTAAAATGTCAACAGCAATTCTCACATTTGCACAGAATGAGGATGTTGTGGTATTATGAGGACTGTGATTGAAGGTGCTCAGCACCATCTGAATAATGCCATATGTTCTCGGATCGACTGAAAGAAAATGAAAGTGATTGGCAGCAATCAAGAGGTGCGCAGCATCTTGTAAAATCAGGCCCTAAAAGATTTGTCAATCATTCTCTTATTCATCCCTCCCCAGCTTCCCATTAGCAAAAAATATAATTTGGCCATAAAAATTCAATGTTTTTTTTTAAATATACTTGGGAATTGCACACAAAACAGTACCCACTAATTTTCTTTTTTTTTTTTTCTCCCTCTTCTCTGGAATAAAAACACATTTTAGATGCCTTTGTATCTTCTACAAATTAATACCTTTTTCCCTTGTAATTTAATGTATTTCACTGAAGTACGGATAAATTATTTGAGAAATTTTACAGGTTTATCAAACGTAGAATTTTAGGCTGTGATTTTTTAAAAATAAATATTCTAGTGAATAGAGAATTATTTTATGTTATCATTATTTTTATAGCATTAATATCTACATAGCTCTGAGCTAATCTTGGTTTTTAAAATTGATTCAACAGTAATTTGAGACTGCAGGTTTGAGAGAAAAATTAGTATCATTCTCCAGCTACAAGCTCTGTGAGCAAATGGGAAGTTACCTATTGTGGAAACTGAGGACTTTCCTCAATAAGACTGCAGCTACAGTGTGTCAAGTGCAAACAATTTCATGTTTTTACAGCCTTGGTTCCTTGCTCATTTAAGGTAGAAACCTGGCCTGAGCTGGCCTCAAGCACTGTTTTCACCCCATGGGACCCCACAGGCAGAAGAAAGGAGATGACTCTGTGATGAAGGCAGGACCAAACACCTCTGAATTCTGGCGTATTCTTGCATTCACTAATTAAGTCACTACCAGAGAGACTCATTCATAGTGATACCTGGGGCTTTTAAGTTAGACATTTAAGTACCGTATACACCATATGAGGAAATTTAAGTATCTTAAAATGGGATTTGAAACACAAGCGCTATCTGCAGGGAGCCTTGTCAGCTAGTACAAGGTATCTAGAAGAGTTTCTTCTATGTTGTGTATATCTGAGAGACACAAACCCTTCACTTTGGGTCATACAGAAATGCCTACATCAAAGAAAATTCAAGTTTCAAAATCTTCAGTGCACCATCACACCAGCTGACAGAATCCCCAAATTTAACTCCCTGTGCCATTTTTTGTTTTGGGGGTTTTTGTTTGTTTTTGTTTGTTTGTTTGTTTTGTGATACAAGACTAAAAGAGATGCCTGTTTTTACACAGCTTCAGTAAAGACACGGGAGAACAAGTCACTCAATGCCTCTCAGCCAGTGGAGTCCCAAACACACATCTTCCACTCCTCCAAAGATTACCACACACCCCTAAAATGAGGGACTTTAACTCCTCCTGCTAAAACAACAGCCCTATTGAGGAAAAAAATCAGGATTCATTGGATGAAACAAAGTGAGACAGTGAGCACACGTTGCATTAAGAGTCATTCAAAAATACATAAGCAATCCTTGCAAAAACTATCAGAATCCTTCCCAGATGAGTGCCCTTATCACAGGCCTTCAGAATTATGCTCTTTCTTCCAACCACATCTTTGGCTAAATGAGTCTGGAATAGTAATACTGGCTATTGCTATTACTTGAGTAGTTATACAAGTACAGCAGAATACAGCTCACTCCAGAAAACCTTTATTCTGAAGTGGTTATAGTATTCTTCTGGGAAGAGGAAGATGTGGATTTGAACACCCTTGTGATTAAATAGGTCCTAAATCAGTATTCACTGCACCAAGCTTGTGTAGAATACTTGCCAGCCAGTTTTTGTTTGGTTGGTTTGTTTTTTGCTCTTTTTTCAGATGACAGAGAAATTGAAACACAGGAGGTTTGACTTCAACATCAGGGAAGACTTTTTTACTGTAAAGATGATGGAGAACTGGAACAAAGAGGTTGTGGAATCTCCACCAGAGAGAGAGAGAGAGAGCCAACATCCACCTGGACATGACCCTAGGCAACCAGGCTCAGATAACTGTTTCTGCAACCCAGAGGGACTGGGCAAGAGATCCTTTCCATCCTCAGCCATTCTGTGATTCAAGGCCAGATCAGAGATATGGACTGTGAACCACAACCCTGCTTTACACCCAGTCAGAATTAGGTTGGAACTTTTTTGGCAAATGGGAAGCATCAAGGTGGTGGGGAGGGTGGGGGTTGCTTTTTTTTTTTAATTGAGCAATAGAGAAGGCCCTATAAACATCAAAGCAGCTACTGTGGGCCACAGTCCAAGCCTTCCTTTGCACTGCATAGAGCTACATTCCACTAGAGGAGCTAAGATCCTAGGAACTTTTTTGAACCCAGCCAATTACCCAGTGCTCCCTAAAAATTTTCTTTAATGACTTATTTAACTCTCACCTATTCCCTCTCTGCTGAAACAGTAATAATAATAATAATAGGAAAAATTAAAAAATCATGTCCCCAAACAGCAAGCTAAATAAGACACCAGTGTAAATCTCTTAAAATCCCACTGACTTCATCAAGATTACATAGCATCTAAGTTACCACAGAATGGGGCTAATTGCGCCTAACCTGAAAAATCAAACAGTCCTGAGACACTTTGGAATAAATTTCAAAGTGCACATCAGATTTCTTATTGCAACCTACACCAATGTTTTGGGGAGAAAAAAAGATATTTTCTTTTCTTGTATAATGTTTGTCTCTTATTGTAAATGGTTATTTTAGCATAGTAGGCCTATATCCATAAATGGACCTTCATGCTGAATAAAAACTATGGTTTTATTTTACATATTTAAAATCTGCCGAACACCATCACATGCATTTGCCCTCTGCCCCAAGTATTTTAGCTGTCATTTAATAGATTTACATTTACAATTAGTGATCATCTGGTAAGTATGAGGCTATGGGTCAGAAATTAAAACTTCCTTACAGAACAGTTTATTTAGCATTCATTACTAAAAGAAACTACAA
>VWZV01003987.1:106020-181942 GCA_013397155.1 Irena cyanogastra
AAAAAAAAAAAAAAACCCAAAAAAAGCCATAAAATCAACTTGCAAGAACTACTTGCTAGGATCCAAAAAAAAGTTTACCAAGACGATCAGTCTTGGTCATGGGGTATTTTTTCCTCTCTAAAAAAAAATAATTTAGGCAATCTTCACCAAATTAATTTTGTTAACTTTTTTTACCACATTATGTCAGCCGATATATTCTATCTCAGGTTCCACTTACAAAATTGATTTAGCTGAAGATAAAACTGCATATTGGCTATTTACTCTAGGTACTGTATATTCGTATACTATTTTATGCTTTGAAATTGATTTTTGTATGCTTCTCTGTGTTAAAAATTAGAGCACTGAAGAGTATTTGAGTCTGATCAACTTGCAGTGGTTAGCTCACCCCAATTTTAGTTGAATTTTGACTGACTTGAGAGGCAAACACCTATTTTCATATAAGCTTTCAGACAGAGTAAAAGTTACCATTTTATAATAATAAAGGCAAAAATGAGTTTAAGGTTATAACTATCTACCTCTGTATTGCAGGTTATTTTCCAAAGAAGCCAGAAACACACCAGACAAAATGCCTACAAATGCTGTATGAAACATGACATTTCACTTAATATTTGTATCCACTATTCCTTAGAGGGTGTGCTCTAAGATGCTACTGGGTGCACTCTCACACCTGACCTTGGTTTTTAGACATTGCACACTTTCCCTAAAAAGTTTAAAAGTATCACCTCAGATGAGAAAGGTTACAAACTGCTGTGTTTGCACATTAGACAGCTCATCTTCGTTTCCTTATGTGTCACTAAACTCTAGATGGATTCATCATAAAAACTTGAGGTGGAACTTAAGTGCATTTACATACATGTGAAATGTGTAAGCTATGACTAATTTTAACTCACAGGGCAGAATTTAAATAATTAGTTACAAGAAGTCAAACTAAGGGAAAAAAGGAGGAAAGAGATGGTTAGAGGCAGAGTAGTAAATTGTTCCATTTTTGCAGGTAATCTAAATGCAAACTAGAAGCAACTTATCATGAGAATGGATTTTCCACCATCTGGTCAAATAACAGGGGATTTGTCTAGTGGCAAGCAAAGAATGGAATGATGTGAGAAAGATTAGCGGGCAAGTCCTACAGTTGGCTAAAATGTATTTTGTGCAAACAAGAACAGATGACGCCTTAACAATTACACCTGTCAAAAACTCCAGAAAGCAATCCATCTCTGAACAGCCCAGTTGAAAACAGGCTAGTTCATAACAAAATGAATTTTTTTAAACAATTGCCAGCCATAACAGTTTGATGCATGACAAGCTTAGGAAGTTGCGTTCCACATACAACTGAAACCTTAACTAACTGGACCCTGCTTTTCTCTGATAAGTAAGGTATTAAACTACATTAAAAAAAAAAATCTGAAGTGAAACAATGCAAATAGCTAATAATCTTGGAAAGTAAGAAAATTCAGAGTTAAGCCTGACACGTATACTCTGTAAATTTCCAGTATGTCCTATGTGAATTGGTCCAAGAAGGGGTTTTTTAAGAATGGCCTTTTTTGTGAGAGTCAAAAACACCAGATAGTATCTGGACTGGCATACTTTGCATAGAATCCAGACAGTTCCTAGAATTAAGGTCTTTCTAAATATAGAGGTGAACTCTTAAAATTACTACCCTATATACATCCTGCCAGAAGGGAGAACTCTAATAATGTTTTCTGTAGAGATATGATTTCTTCCTTCAGAAAAGATACAATCTCAAGGTAGAACAATATTTTACACCAATTCCAAGGTGATTTTCTTTAAAATTAACTGTTTATATATGCATCTAATGTTTCAGCATCCAAACTTGCCACGTATTAATACTTTCTTTTTTAAAAAGTCATAGTTACCTCCAGAAGATGGAGATTATAGCTCATATATCTATTTGGAATGGATGGTTATACAAGATTGTCCCAGAATTAAGTTTTTTTTGTGCTGTTTGGTCTCTGGCTTTCAAATATTCAAGCAGAACTTGTTACTTCATTAATCAATTTAACAAAGTGATTTCATGAAAGAGTTCACAGAAAGTCAACCTAATGTACTGCTGCCAGCAGATTCTAGGCAAATCAGAGGAGAGCTTGAGGGGCTGCTTTCTTCTTCCTCTTAAAAGACCATGGAGATGATTTGGGATGGTTATTCACCTATCTTAAATTTTTTCTCTTGTGAGAGAAACAAAGAATAGCATTTTGCCACACTTCAAATGCAGATGGGACAGAAGAACAACTATGGAGCAAACAACACCGAGCATTATACGTATGCCCTTGGCCAAAGACAAAACTGGGTCAGAGGCTCCCTGTTGTCCTGGTGTGGATGAGAACTCATTGAATGGAACATGGGCAATAGGAAAAAAAGCCAAGCATTGTAACTGCAGATGTCACAGTTAGGAGGTAGCTGACAGCTCTTACTCACGATGGCAATTTAAAAGTTCCTTTGGGTTCTTGAGCTCATTTTGGGTAGGCTGTAGTTAATTTTTCTCCCTGCCTCATTTTTGCTGTGTATCTGGTAAGATCAAGATCTGGTGATAGAGTTAAATTGAATTTCCAAACACTGATATAGTTATCCCCATAAAATATTTGAAAATAAAACAGCAATCGTGCAAGATATACTTTTCCTTTTGTTCCTGTCTCTCAAGAGTTCCAAGGTAATTCTTGGCAGAGGTCAAGGTGTCACATGTAGCCCCGTGGTTCACACACTGCTCATTTCTGCTTCTTTCCCACACCTCAATAGATCAACAATACTTTTTAAGCTTGTAGTAGTAACACAGGCTTGGTGTAGGAAGTATTTTCTGTTTAGGAAAGCACTTACATTCAAGGATTCAACTCCTAATTAGTAAAAATAGCATGAATAAGAGCTTCCTCCCTCAGAACTAATAAATCTATTCTGAACAATGTATTGCCTCTGTTTTACCCTACAAATATCAGCACAATAACACTGCTCCCAGAGGACAAGGGTTTTTCATTGAAAATGTAGGAATGAAGAGTGTGAGGGCTTAGATTCAGACAATCCTATGCCTCCAAAACTATAGGTCCATGGGAAACATAATACTCAGGTGGCAATCAAGCTACATGTGTCTAGTTCAATGTTTCTAATTACTGTGATTTTTTTTTGACAAACATTAAATTATTTCATTAGCCTTTTCAATTTTGTGAGTATAGAATATCCAGAAGTTTATCACAAGAAAAAAAAAAAATTAACACCTCCCACCATAACCAAAACTTAAGTGATATCAGCCACGGAAGAAGATACTGCAGAAACTCAGATGTATTTAAGTTTTCCAAATGAAAGCTTGTCTGTGTCTTCTTAGTTTAAACTCTGGCCAGGTTTTCCCCTATATTGTAACTTCAGCTTTCTATATATCACCATATTTTTTCCCTTACTTTCTTATTTAATTTTTGTGTACAGACATGTTTAGAATAAGGTCCTACCACTTTTCTACACACAGATGTAATATATTATTATAGTTACAGTTATACTTTCCTCTTTAAAATTGAGTATTTAAAAGCTAAAAAATCTAATATGGTATGAGATTTCTTCCTACCATGTGACAGAAGATTGAATGATTGTGAGACAGGAAGGTAGACAATTATTCTGTTGATTTGACCAATACTGAGAGGAAAAAAAAAAAGAGGGTACTTGGGCCTTCCATATGACACTCCTTGAAGAAAGGAAAGGGCTCAAGTTGTCAGGCCATCACTAGAAGCACCACTCATCTCTACCCCTAGTCTGTACATTAGTCAGGAGAAAAAAACTTAAATGTGCTTTCTACACCATCTCAGATTTCAAAGATGATACAGAACTGTCACAGTGCTCCCTAAAAATGCAATCAGGTCAAGATTTGAGGAACACCAGCGTAGGCCAGAAGAAGAGACAATATCTCAGAGGCACACCCAAAATGTATCCTAGAACGCCATCAATATAAACATTTGTTTTAGAAGTAAGTGCCCTTTACGGTCCGTGTGTGTGCTCAGCTAAACCAGAGTCCTGTGTGCATATCCCCAGACCTCACGGCACTGTGCAGTATACCTGAACAGAAAATTAATAAGGCTTTGGGTGACTTGCAAGTACGAGTCCCCACTCATCACAAAATTCAGGTTTAGCTTCTCTGCTATTCTACTCCTCTCTTCTCTGTCCTTATAATTGTAGAGAATGATGAGGGAAAAACAACAAGAAGAGCCAGCCAGTCAATGCCTGGCTACAAGTCTGGTGTTACCAGCAGAATTTCAGGATTCTTTTGATCATGGGTTGGTTTACAAACAGCTGACCTGCTGGAAATAAAGGGCACAACTGTCTCCAAAGGGAAAAGGGATCTTTGCCCAGGAGTTAACAGAGTTCATTGAATGAGCTTTAAGCTAAACTTGAAAGTAAAAAGAGCTAAAACTAGGCTCACAAGAGAAGCCAGGAGCCAGCACACTGAGGTTTGAGGGATGTGCTGACACAGTCCCTTGGTCTGCCCTATCAGTGAAGACAGGGAGTGGAGATCTGCGTGGCAGCAAGGACACCGGGATTATTGATGCGTTAGAAACCACAGAAGCACGTGAGAATAACAATCTAGGAATTAAGGCTTCTCCTCCCCAAGAAGGTGGGGGGGCCAGTAGCCCTACTGAAGTGCCTCTACACCAATACACACAGCACAAGCAACAGACAGGAGGAGCTGAAAACGAGCATGCAGCAGGAAAAGTGCCATCAGTTTTCTGAGACTTTCCACCATGAAAACATGGTGGGATGACTCACATAACCAGAGTGCTGCAATAGATGTCCATACACTCTTCAGAAAGGACAAGCAAGGAAGGAGAGGCAGCTGAGATACTTAATGGCTTCTTTGCCTCAGTCTTTATTAGTAACACCAGTTGCTCTCTGGGTACTCAGCTTCCTGAGCTGGAAGACAGAGACCAGGAGAAGAATAAAGTTCCTATAATCCATAGAGAAATGGTCAGTGCCCTGAGAGATCATTTAGACATACACAAGTCTATGGGGGCAGATGGGATCCAACCCAGGGTACTGAGGGACGTTGCGGAAGCATTCACTGAGCATTCAATTTTCAGCATTTACCAGCATATCCAGTCCTGGATAACTTGGGGGGGTGCCAGGGGACTGGAGGCTGACAAAAGTGATGCCCAACTACAAGAAGGAGGATCCAAAGACCTACAGGCCTGTCAACCTAACCTCAGTGTCAGGGAAGGTCTGCTGTAGAGCAGCAGAATATCTTGAGAGCCACCACATGATGCATAAAGGACAACCAGGGGGTCAGGCCCAGCCAGCATGGGTTTGTGAAAGGCATGTCCTGCTGGACTAAACTAATCTCCATCTAAGCTAGAGTGACCCCACTTAGGGAACAGGGCTGTGGATGCAGTCCACCTGGACTCCAGTAAAAACTTTGGTACCATTTCCCACAGCATGCTCCTGGCTTAGATTGGTGTTCTCTTCACCAGGTAAAACTCTGGTTGGATGGCCAAGGCCACGTAAAGGCAGTGAATGGAATTAAATCCAGCTAGTGACCAGTCACAAATGGTGTTCCTCAAGGCTCAGTCCTGTTTAATACCTTTAATCAGACTGCAGATGACAGCAATTTAGGCAGGAGTATCAATCTGCTGGAGGACAGGAAGGCTTTTCAGACAGATCTGGACAGGCTGGATCAATGAACCAAGGCCAGTTGGTTCAACAAGGTGAAGGGCCAGGTCCTACTGTTGGGTCATAACCACACCAGGCAGTGCTACAGGCTAGGAGAAGAGCGGCTGGAAAACTGCCCAGTGGAACAGGACCTGGGGATGGTGGTTGACAGCAGCTGAACATGAATTTGTGACCAGTTGGCCAAGAAGGCCAATGGCATCCTGGCCTGTATCAGCAATAGTGGCCAGCAGGGCTACAGAAGTGATTGTCCCCCTGTACTGGACACTGGTGAGGCCACACCTCAAATCCTACATTCAGTTCTGGGCCCCTCACTGCAAGAAAGGGTGCTGGAGGGGCTGGAGCATGCCCAGAAAAGGAAAACAGAGCTGGTGACAGCTCAGGAGCACAAATCTGATGAGAAGTGGCTGAGGGAGATGGAGGTGTTTAGCCTGGAGAAAAGCCCCAGGAGAGACTTGACCACTCTCTCCAACTGCCTGAAAGAAGGCTGTAGCAAGGGGGATCTGACTCTTCTCTAGTAAGAGGCAAAAAGGCAAGAGGAAGCTGCCTAAACTTGGACTGGGGGAAGTTTAGACTGAAAATTAGGAAAGACTTCCTCACCAAGATGATCCAAGTACTGAAAGAGGCTGTCCAGGTCGAGTCATCAGCCATGGAGGTATTTAAGTGATATTTAAGTGTGTAAATGTGGCACTTAGTGAGATGGGTCAGTGGTGAACTTGCCAGTGTTGGGCCAGCAGTTGCACTTGATGATCTTAAAGGTTTTTCCCCAATATAAAAAAGTCAATGGGGAGGCTTCTTATAGTAAAATTGACAGTAATCTCATCCATCTAGAAGGACTTAAAGCATTTCTAGGGTATTGGAGTATTAGATAAACTAACTTGTATATCCACAGTCTTTTTCTTCCCCCCCCATCCCAATGCACCAATATTATAAAGAAGCACTGACTGCAGCAATGATCCATATTGATTATGCTGCTTGTGTCTGATGTTCCGCTGCATTTTATACGCACAAAGTATGAACAGTTTTGAAAAAACACCTGCCCTGAGGTTAAAATTGTTTCAGAAGTCCATTCAGACAGTAGTTTGCTCACGTCTACTTTAACATACATAGTTCTATCACTTTTTTTTAAACTTTTCTGAAATTTAATACTCTTTACACAGAGATCATCAGGGACCTCTGTCTAGAGACAAGATACTAAAACCAGATAGTTATTCCTACATAGGAACCTGACTTCATATCGATTAAAAAGTAAGCTTAGCAACTGCTTTCAAGTTAAGTAGTCAAATAGTTTTATAAGTCTTGTCCTGGATCCTTTGCAACTAAAACCATCTGCAGTCGAGAAAAACTATGAGGTGAAGCCCAAGGTCAAAGAGCAGGTCAGTAGCAGACAGAAATGAAGTGAGGTCTTGAATTTCCAACCCTTAGACCATCCCCTGCTGAAATGGTGAATGTTTTCAATACTTCAGCATATGTCAAATCCATTCTGAGTCTTTCTGTATTTTTGATATAAAGAACGTAGAATGCATTGAAATTCAGTAATTGATCATGCAGTGTAAGGAGGGAGGTTGAGACTATTTTTATATTCTTAAATTGTGAACTTTCACTTTATAGCCACTTGCATCTCCCATTACCAGCATAATAAATAGGAGAATTCAGTGTATATCACTATTTTTGTCGTGCATTTCTCATTTTATTTTTCTTGATACTTACCTAACCTCTTTGCATTAAACACAAGTAATTTTTGTAACTTCAGACAGACTATTTTTGCTATATCTTTCTCAGTGATCAGAACTGAACACATTATTCAAGGGATGTTGTACCATTGATCTATATACCACAATATATTTTTTATAATGCTCACACTACAGTATCATTAGATGCATTTTCAGTACAATATTCTACCCCATCCCTCAGCACTGCTTTAACATTTTGTTTGCTTTTATGTTTAGCATTGCACACTAAAGCAAAGATTTTTCACTGAGCTGTCCTCAGTGACATCCAGGCATATTTCCTCTAGGTTATAGTTAATTTAGAACCCAGCAATGTGTATGAGTAGTTCAAATTGTTTTTTTCCAATGCGCACTACGTTTCATCTGTCAGCAACGACTCATTTGTCATTATGCTGTCTGTTAGCTCAGTGAGGTGCCTCAGAAGTCCCTCTCAGTTTCTTCTCATCTCTACAAACCTAAACTGAAGTGAGCTTCTTGCATATCTTACTTTTTAAAATACTCATAACTGTCTTAAATTTTCCTCAAAAAAAACTTAATGGGGGACATATTCAGAAACTTTTAACAGTCAGAAAACATATCATTTTTTCCTCATTCTGATTAATATTTTATAACTATTTTCTAACAGATTAGGAAAGCCCTCTTTTTAAGCATAGAAGTCATTCTTGTTTCTTCAATAGACTTAAGCTTTTAGTAATTTTTTTGCTTTCAGATACATTGTGGATGTTTTATTGTAAAATGCTCCTTGGTTGGTTTTATTCATATTGTTACTGGGAAGTACTTGTTAAACATATTTGAACACTCATTTTGCCATTGACTTGACAAAAGAGAATCAGTAGCAGAACTAGAGCCACAGAGCTAAATGCAATCTTCAGTCCATAGTCTGAGTGGTCTGAATAAGGCTGTAGGTTTCATTCCCTGACATGCGAATGAGGAGCGAAAACAAAGCTGCTTATGCAATACACCTTCTTCCACAGGTTTAAAGTCCTTATCCTCGGTCCCCCATTACATGCAGTATTTTTGCTGGTGGATTAATGTGGTTAATACCCATCCATTTCTGCTGGCAAGAACTTCTAGGACAGTATGATGCATAAAGCTCTTATGCATAGCTCTGCAGAACACAGGGGTAAATAAATTTTCGGCTGTACATCAGTACTAAAGGTTTTCAAACCCCTCAGATGAGGGGATAGTCCAGTTTGGCGTATTTGTCTCAGAATTTTTTTTTCTTTTTAAAAAATAAGAAATTGATAATTTGTCTCTAAACCCTTTATATGATCTTCATGCTGTCATTTTGATGTTTCTGTTTCAGGAATAAAAGGAAAACAGGTAAAACTCATAAGTAATATCTTGACACGTGTATTCTATTCATTATAACAATTAAATTTACAGAGATAGGGAATATGCTCCTGAGAAAAAGCTTCCTGAAGTTTGACTTGGGCTGGAGCCAAAACATTTCAGGTTTAATACTCAGGAGTATTATTTAGAAGATAAATTGCTTGATATCGGAGTTTGGAAAAAGTAGAATTAGCATCAAGTCTTGTTGTACAGCAATTCATTGGAGGGAACATACCCTGTATTACTTGCTCATATTCACAATAATAATTAAAAAACAAAACAAACCTCTGGCTAAGGGAATTTAATTTTAATAAAATGTTTTGAAAATGCTGTTAGGAAGTACTCCATTGAAGGAAAAGTGATAAATACTTTCCCCTTTATTTTTATGTTACAATATTTTGTGGCTTCAAAAAGATTTTGAGCACTATACAGTCTTACAAGACTTTCACCATTAAAGCTGATTATTCCTATGAACAGGGGACCCCGTTATTGATCTTGAACTTTTGAGTGACAAAAACAGTTATTGAACCACTGTGCAGCAATTCCTCACAAAACACACCCTTGCAGAAAGGATTACATACAACTAAAACTGTTTTTATGAAGAAACAACAGCAGCAAAGAAGTACGAGCCGCTTATTTTCCGTTTGCTTACTTGGAGACTAAGCTTTTGCAGATTTTGAACTTATGCTTGTAGCACTATGTGTGCAGAAATGTGCACACACACCATTCACATACACACATCTGAACAAGAATTGACTCATAAGTAACAAAAATTCTTCTTATCTTGCAACTGCAATTTTCATCACAAGTACGTAAACATTATTTTTATGCAACACTGTAAGCAACCATATCAGCTTTGTTTGCTTGCAGATAAACAAGATGGGTATTATTCCTTGAAACTACACTACTGCACACACACCTATTCTTCAATATTGGGTTGAGCTGTATGTATTGCATTATGTCACTTCATTCACATTCAGAGTACAACACAAGTTTAAAATTACTTTTAAAAACAAAACCAGACCAGTCTAAAATTAATGATAATAAGCCTAAAGTTGTACAGGAAACCACAGATGTCATAGAGCAGTCAAAAAGGATGATGCTGAAGTTAAAAAGATCATCTCAGGAAATCGTACTCAAATATATCAACTGCTTACTGCCTATTCCTGGCTTGGACCTATCCTGAAGAGCATCTTTCTTGAGATACACCTCCTCATGAACAAGGAGTAAAAACATAAGGCAGTCTAAATGAATTAATGGGGAGAAAACAGCTGGTTGCACCGAAAGTCTCAGAGAAGAAGGCAATACAAGTGCTTTTTTATTTTTAAAAAATTGTTTCAACTTGCTTAGAAGGGAAAAAGAATAAAAAAGCTTCTCAGCAGCCCCACCTGTTTATTTTACTTTTGATTCCCACTTACATGATTCTTACGAGAACATTTCAGCATGTTTTAAGAGAATTCTTAAAGCAGCTCTTTTTTTCCTTTTCTTCTATCAATTTCTTATTTTGGTTGCTTTTTGTTGTTTGTTTGTTTTAACACTACTACTGGACAGTGATACTGCATCAATAAGTATGTGTTGAGCCTCTACATTACAATGATTTGATTGTGTTTTGGAAATGTGGTGAGTTTCACACCACTCTTATGTTTCTATTATACAGACTCCATTACTATGCACCTCTTGTTCCCCAGATTCTGACAATGTAAGAAATTCTAAGCTGGTAACAGTCAGAATGAATACATGAAGGAGCAATAAAAGGATTTGATTATTTATATGGCTGAGTATTGCTAATACATATAGAGGTAGCAATATTCTCTTTTATTAATTTCATTGTAAACGGTCTCATAAAATAGTGAATTCCAGAAACTCCATTTATCATTACATGGTTTATCATTGCTTCGTAAAGCACATCAGGTTGCAAGTTGTTTTTTACTTCAACCATGATGGCAAAATTACTACAGTCACATTTTTGTTGGGGGGGAGAAGAATGGCAGAGAAATACACCATTAGGAGACATTCATTTTATAACAGAAATCCATAGATATCCTATTTCCTACCACAAAATTTTGGAAAAATGAATGTTTATCCGGCAGTTCATGCAGCTTCTTGATTTCAAAGCCAGTAAAGGCTATTAAGGCAATCTAGCTAATAGCACAATAGACTTCTTGATGCAAGCATAAATGCCCATTATATCCTCAATTTGTCTTTGCTTTCAGTAATCCTCCAGTAAATCACACTCAGAAATAAATAAATAAATAAATCTTAAAAATCCTGATATTTCATGAATAACTATTAGTTAGCAATCAGGAATGGGGAATGCATTTCCCTTCTGTTTTGACTTTTTTTTTTTAAGCAAAGCAGTGGGTTGTGTTTAGTTCTGCAACAGCTTTAAAATATCTTGTTTCAAGAACAGTCTCCTTACTTTAAATGTGGGTATTGGCTAATATGTTTTTACCTCTGAAAATTCAAATATTAGTAACAAAAAAAGTGCTATATTAGTCAATGATAAAGTCAAAGGAAAATGTGTTGCCACTTAAAAATACTTAACTATTTGACACTTTTCTCCTCTTCAGTAACAACATAAACTTTATCAGATACATTTAGGAACAGAACTCCTCTGTCTTCTCAGCGAGGAGTTATTCTGGCTGCAAACATGCTGCACATGCTATTGAAAGTGTTTAATAATAGAAGACCGTGCACTTTCATGTAATTCATAATTAGAAGATGACTACAACTGCATTATTTAAAATCAAGCCTTTGTTATCAGCACCAGTTTTAGACAGAAGCTGAGAACCATTTGTGAGCTGCGGCAGACCCAGACTGTTCAAAGCAATTGCTGTTCAGCATGAAAGCTGCAATGGAGGTCACAGAACAGGTCAGGAGGAAAGATAGTGTATCGATTTCACACCAGGAATAGAGGCGCAGCCAGGGCCCACTGTTGCTGCATGTGATGTATTTCACTTCAGTTTAAGGCACATTTCATTCCAGTTCAAGAGGGGGTGGGGAGCAAAGGGTGAGCGGATTTCACACTGAACCATGATGAATTCTGGACTTGTGTATTCCAGTAAATATCTCCTTCCTGACATTAAGTATTTCTATAGAAGACTGAATACAATGAAAATTAGACTGCAATCAGATAGCAGAAGAGGACTCCTGGGGGGGAAAAAAAACCAACACTAAACAAAACCAAAACACAACCCCAAAGAAAACCTGCCACCAAAACCTATATAAGATTAGGTCTACTGCCTCCCAGATTAGTATATACAAATCTTGTCCCAAACCCAGAAAACTGTTACAGATGAAGACCACTAAAGAAACTGTACTTTGTTCCAACATTCATGCTGCTGAAGACCACTTCATATGATATTCTAATATTTTATTAAAACATCGTTAAGTCATATAAACCTAAGCCAAATGGCTTCAAAAACTAAAGGACAGAAAGTCTGTTCACACAAACCTCCCAGCTATGCATGCACAAAGGCACACTCACTGCAAAGAGAATAAAATCCCTGAAAAAATATTTTAAATGTATCAGTATAACAAACACACTAAAAACTGGTGGGTAATTGTACTTTATTTTCATTTTATATGGTAATATAAATTAATATTCCAAATGACCCTGATTACTCCAGAAAAGGTTATTAGCAACTATTCCTAACTGTTTTATAGAAGAGTGTTGATGATTATTCATACTTCATTGACTACTAACAATGGCCAACTTCTACACCAACTTTTTTTAATAAAAGAATAAATAGGAAATAAAAACATCCGTTCTAATGAGGAAAGCATTAACTGCAACAAGAGAGACATTTCTCAGGTTACTTGGATAACAGGCTAGCCTTGTTCAATTTTTTTCCAACACTGAGAAACTTAATTTCCAGTACTTTTGCCCAGTATGCTATAAAATTGTCAACATCTAAACTGTTCAGTTCACATACAGGGTAATGGTCAAATGCTAAGACTTTTATGGATAAAGTGCTCCCTCCCTCTGTCCCCTGATCTTGCTTCGCATAATTTTTTCTCTAAAAACTGCTCCTCTTTAAACGCTGACTCTGCTCTTCGGCTTGTGACAATATTTTACAACTTTTCTAGATCTTTATATTGGCTCCATAACACCAGCAAAATAGCCAGACACTGACATATTTCAGAACAAAAAAACTACTACATTTGAGACTGTACAGAGATTTCCTATTAAATTATTTATATTAGTTCACTTCCACGTCATTATTTCTTTTCAACTGTTCTAAGGCATCAATGTCAACTTCTTGAACCCTCTCATGAAAGCTTTGCTGTCATCAGGGTCTATTTCAGCATCCTTAATTCTGCATAAGGAATCAGTTACCCAGCAAGTTTCCAATCACAAAGGGCCAGATGTTCCTCTCTGCTACATGCTGGAGCTGGCCAGACGGGCCCCTCACTAAGACTGAGGAGGGCAAAAGGTGGCTGTGCAGAGAGAGTGAGTGAGTGTGTGTGCTACTGGCCTGCCACAGAACAGCTGAGGCTGCGCTGCACAAGAAGAGAGAAAAATTCAAACAGTGGAAATTGTTAAACAGAAGTGAGAGTAGCAATCAAGTGCTCCCTGATCCACAAGGAAATAGCATTAACTTGCACCGTGAAATTCCATAGGAGTTACCACTCCTAAATCATTTGACAACTTTGATGATGCTGTGCTGTAGAAATGTATAGAAATCTCAGTGCTGTGCTATATAAATGCATAGAAATGTTCCACAGGCTTGAGTGAGGCTTCAATGGGTTAGTACCTACTGGCTATAGACAAAGTCAAAATCCACTAATGATATTTGATCTACAGACTCCTGCTGACATCAGGCATCAAGAGATTCTTCCTTGTCATATATGTGGCATATAGTTAGACTGCCTGTGATGGCTCCTCTCAGGAACATCCAAAAGCATTGTGGCGCTGACAATTGTTTCCTAAGCACCATGAAGAGTATCTGCAAACACAGTTTCATGAGCAAAGGCCAGGAGGACAGACATCTCTCTTCATGGTGCTGATATCCAGAACTACCTCTTCCCATTAAGAGGGGACAATGCTATCATTAAGATGTCTATTGAACATTTTTACTGGACTTCCAGATAGAACCAGCAACCAAAAGAGTCATTTTTCCATTTAGAGTTGGACAGACAATTGCTATTTTTTAATGGACAAGGATTTTAGCAAGAGAATAAACCATTAAAACCAGTGTAGACTAAGCTATTCTAATAAGCAGTTTGAAAACAGCTTGCAAGTCACCCATACGGAACAGAACATAAATCCCAAGTAGTTACCCAAAACACTGTAATTCAACACAGTCCACAGTGACTGCCAGGCAAAACTTCAACTCCAGCCTAATCTGAAATTCAGTGCTATCAGCAGCCTAAGTCCCCCCTGTTTTATACACCCTCACATTCCCCCTGAACATTAACAGGGCAGTTTTGCTTATCTGGGATACATCAGCTGACACACAGGGAAAAGAGCACAGCTGTGGGGCTTACTTTCATTACAGCTCAAGTTAAACCCAAGGCTTCCACATGCCACTGAAAGGTTTGTGCCATGCATTGCTGCTGGTATTCCCTGCTCAGGAAAGAATTTGTCCGGTGACGCAGCACTGCAGTGGGGGTTCCTCAGAACACAGCACCAAAAGCTGTACCAGGTACACCCACATGCTCCCTGGCTGGGGAAACATGGCCAGAGCACCAAGTGTACCATCAGTTGGAACGGTTATTCTGGATATGGGCTGGGGAAGCTGTTGCATTCTTCCAAATTTCTAGATCCTGAATTTTTCAGTACTGGCACATTATATCATTCCCACAAAGTGCTCCATTACCTCATTAAATGAGGTGACCTGTGCTGTCAAAAAAAGTTCACAAAAATTCAAAAACATGTGAAATCAGAGTATTTTCTTTTTCCTCTTCAAGAGTGTGAGGAATGAGAATGAAAAAAAAAGGAGAGAAAAGCAAAGGGGCTTGGTTTAAGTTCAATTAGCACTAGAGCATACTCTGGGAAAGGTGTGTGCATAAAATACAGGCCTCAGGGAATAACTGGTAAATAGACAAATTAAACTTCAAGAGTCTTTCTAACCTCTCATATATATAATTTTTTTTTTAATATTTACTGAGTGCAAAAAGATCAGCCTTAGACACTTGCAATGCACATGACGAATGGTCATATTGCATACGTGTTAATTAATATTAACCCCTCTCTGGATAACAGAAAAAAATCCATACAAACCCCAAAAAAACCCCACCTAAAGCATTTACAGACACAATATGCATGCTTTTAAGCAAAGCGAGCGTGGCAGGTGGGTGTGTTCCAAGTAAACCGCACCACCATTTACTTTCTATATGGAAACAACGACCTGAAAAAATGATACTCAATCAAGTGCAAAGCATTAAATTGCATCTTCTATTTGTTAGATGCTTTTACCAAAACATTCAGCCACTTCAGCAACTATCTCATCCAAACTACAATATTTGGAGCAAATGGTGTGAATAGAAACTTTCAGTTCTACACTAGGCATTTTCACAGATTGACCTAAAACACAGTGAGATTCTGCACAGTCGACTTAATCCCTAGCCAAGAAGTAAATGTGCTAGAAGCATCCTTTAAAACACTGTATATTAATCCACACCATTTTTGCTTCTGTTTTGTTTTTTAAAACAAGGATACCAACACTCAACATATCTTAGTTATACAAAAATATGTCACCCACTTCTTTTGAGAATGAAAGAATTCCCCTCAATGCCATAAATATTTTTTGGAAATGTCCACAAATTATTTTTTTCTACTAACCATTTGCCGAAGCAAGAAAATCTCCAAAGATAACACTTTGAAACCTCACACATGTTACTCATTCAAAAGATTGGCAAAAATCAGTTTCGGTTAATTTATTTAATTACCTTTTTCAGCTTTACTGGGATCTGTTTTTTTCCCCACCACCTAGCCATAAGAAGATTGTTGAAAAGTCAGAACTGACCTAAACATACTAAAACCCACAAAAAACCCCATAGAAGCTCCCATCCAAAATATCCCCCACCTTAGACCCACATGTAAGAAACTCAAGTCCTAAAAAGAACTGTGCAGCCTGATAGTCTGAACTTTCTGCGGAGGATTAGTTAAGGACTACATGTCCTTAACCATAATTGCACGTTATCTTTCTCAGTTTAAAAAGGGAAAACAACCAATATGGGTTCTTTCTGGTCTCTGATAACATTTTGTCCTCTGTATCTTAGCAATAATTTATTTGCACTAAAAAACATGATAATGAATAAACTTCTGAGATTTCCACTAAATACAAGTAGCAAGACTTGGTTTAGAACCAATATCAGAACAACTGATCACAATGTTGCAATTGCTATCTGCTTGCTTATAGGATGACTGAAAATGAACTGGTATTCTGTAAGAGCAGAACACTCACGGACTTTATGTTTCAGAAAAAGGACTGCATGATAATGAATATTTTTAGTATTTTCATTTGTTGAAAGCATAGAGGGTGCTATTAGTCCTTCCAATTCTAATAATGTGTAATTCAAGGATGAAAAGGTTGAGAGCAATGGTTTTGAACAGATACTTTAGGTCTTCTAGTTTAGAAGACATTTCAAAACACAACGGTTTTTGTGATGCCTTGGCAGGAGGCGAAGAAGAAAAATCTGAAAGGCAAGCAATGTACTTTTTATGTAATATTAAAGAAAACAATGCTGTTTAAAAGAAAAAAGCAGCATGCCTTTCACACTTTATGTCCTAAGTAGGTTTAAGTACTGCCTATTACTTGTCAAGAATTCAATAGCAAATAGAAACTTTCCAGGTTGACGTGCTGGGGCAGACGAAGGTCATTCTTTAAAGCATTTTCTCCCCTGAGAGGAAAACCAGGAAGGATGCTGTTCGAGCAATTTATACCAAGCACAGCAAGTCATTAGATGTCTGTGCTGCAAGTCTGCCATGATCCCAATTCCACAGCCATGTGTGGTTACCATGGTGGGAACCAGCTCCAAAAGCCAGTAAGTCAAAGGAGCTCAGAGGTGTGTATTTTCTTCTCAATGTGCTGAGCAGCACTGTAAATCTTACACAGAACAGCCAGGCAGCACAAAAGGTGCATTGCCTAGATGAACATCACACATTATTTTGCAAAAAAGTAAATTTTCAGTTTTGGAGGGGGAGACATGATTGCGGAGGGGAGGGGAAAAGCAATTTGCAGGCAGGAAAACATTCTTTCTTTCTGGTTAGTGTTTTAATGAGAATTCTTCTCCTGATTCAGTTTGACTTCAAAACAAAAACTAAACAGTAAGGAATCCCAAAGCATCTGTTAGTAACTACTATATCCTTCATTTCAAAGTCAAGAGACTTCTATTTTAAATAGCCAAAACAATACAATTCCTGACCTGTAAAGGCTTAAACTCAACATTTTTGGAAAACCCAGCCATCCAGGAGTAATACATGGCTTGCACATAACTCCTTTTTCCCAGAGAAGGTTACAAGATGATCCAAAGATGTCTAGCTTTCAGCTATAGCAAGCAATACACAATACAGATTTGCTCATACAGAACATGACCTTATTCCATTAACATGGGCAGAATTTCAAGTCTAATACAGACCTACATGTCTAAAGAGGAACATCAATGAATCTATTAAGTACATACTCCTGTTATGCACACAACATGTAGTACTACCCAATGTTTGATTTTCACTATACATTTGAAATCTCACAAAACCAAAAGCATTTTACCCAACAAGAATGGCATATGGCCTATCCTACTTCTCCTTCTCTAAGGGCTTTTACAATCCAAGTTGACACATGTTCCTCTACTTGCTATCCCCAAGGACAGCCCTGTCTTGGATATCTCAGCCAAGGCAGACACTTCCCATCTAATCACAGGCTGCTTTACTGGCCCATTCAGAGTCCTTCCTATGCCTCTAAGCCATACATAAGGAGAGTTAATCCTCAAGTTTTTGACCAATTTTATCCTCCCCACACTTGTGGAATGGTTTTGTGTTTGCAGGTTCAGTGTGTCTGAAAAAGAAAAAGCTCAGAAACAGAATTGTATGCATATACATTATTATTTTTAACTCTCAAACTTCATCACAGAATCTCTACATTTATATACAAGCACAATGTAAGTGACTTAATATTTTATGGCCTCCTCAAAATACTTTCCTGTAACATCTGAATTTGTCCCTTTAGCTTAGGGAGCTATGTGAACAAATTTAATATACTCTAAGGACATCCTGCATTTCTTGTACATTTGCATATCCCAGTTCTCTCATATTTCTAACATTGGGAAATTCATCAACTTAAAACTGTACAGAAAAAAAAAAAATCATTTCAAAAGAGAAAATTAAGCCACCAGATTCACTAAGGCAAGCAAAAGTAGAAAAACCAAGCAAAACCACCATCATTAGCTGCATGCTATCCAATTAGCTTCTACAATAGTCTGTATTAGACAGAATATGTGCTACTGTATTTTAAATGAGGGCAGAAGACAGTCTTGCTGTTTCTTAACTTTCTGGAGTATTATTTAGTCAAACAAAAAAGCATTTCTGTACTCTACATCTACTCATCTCCGCCATAAAACTACAAATATCATATACAAATTTCTAGGCATATCATGCCTAGAAATCAGTTTCCATTTACATCAAACATCAGCTGCATATACAACTTCATATTCTTCTCTCAATAGGAAAGTATGAATGCTTTTGTCCACACGAAGATTATCCAATTACCTCTCTAACATCAAAGGGTCTTAAACTATATATGAAACCAATTCAAACCTTAGGACACACACAAAGGAGACAAAAGTATTAAAACAAGGAAGATTCTAACATACATATGAGCATTAAGGTATTGATATTAAATTTCTAACAGAAAATTGCCTTTAAAAAGCCACTGCATTTATATAGATATATTCTTGTTCTCAGTGCATGGTCAAAGTCCCACTGAAATCAGCATCAAAACACATAGGCTTTAAATAAGGACCCATAATAGTCACCATTTTGTTAAAACAGAAAATTCACACCACATTCTTAGCAACACGTCATTCAGAGGTTCTTACTTCAAAAAAACTGAGAGCCCACCAGCACATAATGAACTGATCACAACTTCCTCAAAGGTCAGAGTATATATTTAATTTTTATCTTTTTTTCTAACCACACTCATGACCAGAAACGAAGGTTTCCAGCATACTTATGAGATGTCTACACATATAGAAGCAGTACGTATGCATAGACACACATGCACCTTTAAAGCATTATTATAAGGCTTCCCTTCCAGTATTATTAGCAGCTGCTTGCATATATGCAACTTCTTGTCCAGAGTGACAGCTGTATTTTCGCCTGTTTTGACATTGAGTCTGATCTGGGTGAATAGCTCATATCCATTAAAGTGCTATTACAACACTGAATGACTGCCAAAATACTTCCTGATCAATTTTAAAAGCCAGCTAGCTGTCATCATGTAATCGCAACAGCGGAAAACAAATCTTTGGGGAATAAAACAAGATTTTAAAACATTTTTTAAAAGCAGGGTATTAAGTCTAAAACCTCCAAACTATTTAAATAAAAATCACAGGCTGCAGCAATATCTAGGTAAAAACCTCTGTGCTTTGAAAACCCATATACTTGTTACTGACAAGCATTCTAACATAGTCTCTAAATCTAGCATTTCAACAATCTCTGCAGTTTGAACTCCTGCCATCACATAACTTAATAAAGCAGCACTGAAAACAATCACCACAGAGTGTGATTGCGCTCACCATTAAATTTAGTTCTATAAAATTTAAGACTGAATTCAATCATCTTTGTGTCTTTGGTTGAATGACGGAAAACCAATGCGCTGGTTCAACTCCCTACCTCTGAATAGCTTTACCATACGCGTATTTTTAAGTTTCAGTACAAATATTATTTCAGACTTTAATTTATCAAGCACACTTGAAAGGCTGTATAACTCAGAGACAGTTAAGACCACTTGAAGAGAAGGTACAGTTGGCACAAATTTGACACAGCTTTCAGAGAGCCTGAGCTGTATTTGTAATATAGCACATTAAAAAACACCAAAAATGGGCTGTAAGAAGTTACATTTTCTATATGAAAGATGTCCAGCAGGCAATGCCCACATGCACATATAATGACTACTCAATGTATAAACGTGTTTTTGATTTCTCCTTTCCGCACTGTTTTCTCACCAGTGCTGTGCAGCATGCCAATTTGACGTGATCAGTCTGTTTTGATCAGTGAAACACAAAATATTGCTGCATCAAAATATACATGTATGAAACGAGCTCAAAGAAGTAGACCCACCATCTACTCCCCAAATAATCCCATGGCTCAAAAATGAAACTGCACTTGCCATTCGAAATATGCCACGAATTAGAAGTCCTTTCAAGAGTTTCTTCTGTACCTTTACTCAAGCTGAAATGTCAAACAACCAAAAAAAAAACCACCAAAAAACCCCACTAAAACTACACTACGTAAGACTGTCAATATGCAGTTTTATACCAAAATAACTGAGTAACAAAGGGGTATGCTCTTTCAGTTCTAGTTCTCAGATAATTGAACTCTATGTTTATAAAGTTATAAAACCTAATTAGAAAGATAATTGCATTACTGCCTGCCAAAAATAATGTTATTTGACACTTTACAGTATAATAATAATTAAGAAATTTTGAAAGTGTTATCCTAGCCAGGATGTTCATGACAAGAAACCTCTCTCTATGTAAAATGAAAAGCTAGAGGATTAGAGAGGGTTCTGCAAGCACAGGTATGATATATTGTATCAAAGAGTGACAATTCAGATGTGAAAATGCTGAAGGTGTTGGTGCAGAGTACATATCGTAAGACTTTACTGGTTTTGGCAGCATGTCAACAAATGCCAACTGCCTATGAAGGAACACTGACAGTGACTCCTGCATTTAAGGGACAATAAACATGTTTTCAGAGAAGCTACAGTGATGACATACTAACAACTCAATAAAAGGAATTCCTCTACCTCAGGCTTTGGTTCAACCCCAAAGCAGGCAGAATCTAAGTAAATAATTTCAAACTCATTAAAAATAAAAATAGAAATACAGGACCTGTTCAGATGTACACTTATATTCAATCACATTTGTTTTGTATATTGTGAACATTTAGTTTTAAAACAAATTTGTATCTATGCCTTAGGTCAAGGAAGAGGAGATCTAACACGAAGTAGTAACTAACATTATGTCAGCTATACATGAATATGGCCATATTTTCATTTGCTGTTTAGACATTTAAGTAGAAAGGAACCTAATTTCGAAGCAGATCTTCTAACTTTTTTTGAGAATAGCATTAACCTAAAGCTAGCAAATAACATTTTTATGACAAGTACCTCAAACATTTACGTTTGTTTAGGAAAAACCCAACATATTATCGTATTACGTGTTCTGAAAAGACCTAGACCCAATTTATGAATTTTACAGCATTTATAGGTCTGGTTTTTTATTATTAAAATGTACTTTAAAATTTAGCTTAGGAGGATAACATGTTGATTAACTGTTGATAATTCTGGATAATAGCACTGGTGATGAGTAGCAGCTGCATTAATAACTACAGTAGAAAAGGACTACTGGGAATCTGCATGTTTGCAAAAGGATTCTGAACTGCTAATATGTAGAGATTGCTACAAAATCCAGTGCATGAAAATATACATTGCCTTGTAACTTGACATCAATAATGCTGCCTATTAAAAACAATCAGTATGCTATTTCCATGGCTTAAATGTTCTCAAGATCTTATTCTGTTTCTAATAAAATTCTTATAGTATCAAAATTATCATGGGTTTTCTGTCAGTGTTATTGTACATTAGAAGAAAGATACCAAAAATTGACTGAGAGGCTGAAGAAAACTGATCTTGCACCACATCAAGCAAAGCCAGGATGGCCCAACTAAATAATAGAAGAGCTGAAACTCAGCATAAGCTGGCTAAGCCAACTAGTTAGCATTTATCCATTTACTATTTAGGAAAGACAGCATGGAACGTATCATAATGAACATCCCACTCCCAAACTGGTAGGTTCCCCAAAATAAACTGGCACGTTGCCACAACATTTAAGTTCAGCAGGAATACACAACAGCAGGAACACTACAAAAGACCACAACAGGAAGGAGGGACAACAGAAGTCTACAACCCTGCTCTTCCATGATATTTGCAGAAAGAGGAGGTCATCATTTAACAGACACCCAAGTCACATGAGAGTGACTCTAAAGAGAAAAAAAAAAAAAAAGACAATGAACCTTCCCTGCACAAACACACATTCATGTTCCAGCAGACAGGAATAAAGGGTGATATTTGACTCATGATGGCAAAAACTGTCATAATAGTATTTGATACAAGCATGAAGTTACTATTAAACTAATTTTAGAGGTATTATAAAGAGAATGAGTCTCACATATTTATTGCCATCTGCCAGAAGTGATTACAGTACTAAGCATACGAAACAGTTATTGGAAAACCTATCTAAACAACCGGCTTAGCAATTCCATTGTTAGGAAAGCTTCAGGATGTAACACCCATCTTGCTCTCACAGGTATTGATTGTGCACATGTAACATTATATAATATAGCTAGCATTGTATTATTAATGACAGTAGAGAGGACTTTGCTTTATTTACATAGTGTTGCAGGACAAGTTGTTTATTACATCAAAACCTCAAGCCACGAGAACAGAGCAGAGAAATATATGCAACCCTACAACAGTTTAGCTAACGGTCATTATAAATACCATATCAAGCTTCATGCCAATTTTATTTTTTCTTTAATAAAATGAGCTTGTCACACTGTTCATGAGGAAGATAGCTGAGTCTCAGACTGCAAGTAAATACACCACCACTACAACCTCTTCCAGATGTGCAACTGCTCTCTGAAGTACAGAGATATTTCTTAGCCTTTAAGCAATATGAATATGAACTACTAACTGAATAGAGTAACTGGCATATGATAATTTACCAGGAAAAAAGTCAGTGGAGAGTCACAGGACTGAGCATACTACCAGGGATCTTTCAGCCTTTGACTTCCTAGTTTACAATCTGATTGCTCTGGAATGTTGACCTACTTGTCAGCTTTATAGGATCTGTGCCTGGGGTCTTCATCATGGAGATGCACAGCACAAAGACATGGCCCCCATTTCCTCCCTCAATATCCTTGTCTCTGACTCATAATCACATAGCATATATCTTCTCAATACTACCTGCTTCCAGAGTAATTCTGTCCTCTCAGTTTGGAATAAAGGCCCACCTTTGCCTGCAGTGCTCTTCTCTTAGTTATTTTCCTCCTGATTCAATCAACTCACAGGGCATTTCTTCAGCTAAAGGTGAGACTGGGAAGACAGAGACACAGCACTGCTGATGGAGCACCCAGCTGCTATCACAAATTGATATCAGGAATCACAATAGCACCTCACAGTTTTTGTTTTTTTGGAACAATGTATTTTAAAATTAAGCTTTTATGGAAGTAGTAGTGACTACTGTACCTCACACACCTGTTATAACACCTGAAAAAGTCTCCACCCACCACTGTTTTACTAACAAGGACCATGTAAAACTCTGACATTCAACTGCACTTCCATTTACAGGTATCATTCACAGAAAACTTGGCTTCTTTTTTATCTGGATGTTTTCTATAGTTTATAAGAGAAACAAAGAAAAGTTGCATAGCAAGTAAAAACTGAATTGCTTCAAGTTTGGTTTCGTACTTCCATACAGAACTTGGCACATATTTTTCCAGATCTTTTTTCAGCAAGAGAGAGACATTTTGGCCATGACACCAAAACAGACCAGTATCATTCTGCATATGAATCCTCTCACTAAAAATGCCTTAACTTACCTATCACTCCAAATGCATATAATTGATCAGGTCTCAGAGAGCATCACTCTAATATATTAGGAAAGAGGATATGATTGTAAATAGCTGGTAACACCAACCTCCCCAGCAACAGAGGGCAGAAAAACACGTTCAAGAGCAACCTGGAAAAGTACAGCTAACTATTTTAGCTAATTAGCTAAAATACTATATATAAGGAAATACAGGGGTGGGTGGGTGAAGAGATCACCTCGAACTCCATATTGAAAGAAAGAAAAATTCAGTTCCAGTTATGTCAGAGGCCATCTTTGAATTAAATAGTAATGCTAATATTGCAACTCAGCTACCCAAAAATTATTTTGATGCCCTAACATTTACATCTGAAGCGACCACCACAAGCAGATCTTGTTTGAAAACCTCCAGACTGCTTCCTGTCAATGATGGTCCATAGCTTTGATGGTGTCCAGACCAGAGCAGGTCTGGGGGCCACGTTGGAGGCTGGCAGTCCAGCATCTCAGAGGTCTCTGGCACTGTCAGTCCTACAGACTCCTGATCAAACCTCACACAGAACAGATAGAAGGAAATGTAGAAAAAATAAAATGAGTTCAGGTTAGAATGAGCATAGCTCCGTGACTTGATGTCTGTAGCTGAAAAGATAATAATTCTTAATTAAGCTGCCTTGTGTTAAAACTGACAAGCAAGACTCCTATTTGTACCCAAAATTTTCTGTATTGGGCAGCTGTAAGGTATTGCTATAACTGAACGCTGAAGCACTGGGTTCAGTTCTGGTGCCACCACCCTAAGGACACAGTGCTGCTGAAGCAAGTCCAGAGGAAGGCCATGAAGCTGATAAGAGGACTGGAGCACCTGTCCTGTGGAGGGGCTGTCAAGACTGGAGGAGAGAAGGTTGTGTGGAGACTTCACAGTATCTGAAGGGGACTGACAGGGAAGCCAAGAGGGTCTTTGCATCAGGAACTGTCGTGACAGGACAAGGAGCAATGGCTTCAAGAGGAAAAGAGGAGAAATTTACGTTAGATATTAGCAGCAAAGTCATTACTGTAAGGGTGTTGAGATACTGGAACAGGTTTTCCAGAGAGGTTGTAGATGACTCAACCCTGGCATTGTTCAAAGCCAAGCTGGATAAGGCCTTGGTCTTTAACCTGGTCTAGTAGGAGGTTTCCCTCTGCGTGGCAGAGGAAGTTGGGACCAGATGATCTTTAATGTTCATTCCAATCCTTAATACTCTATGACTCTATTCTATGACTAATGTTATTTATGATAAAAAAAAAGTTTTAAAGATCTCATATTTGTTGAACATTTCTTTTCCCCCTGAAAAATAAAGCCCAACTCAGCCCTTTTATTGTGTGTGTACACAAACAGAAGTTGCATGTTGCCACAAAACAAAATAGGAAGACAGTCTAGGCAGTCTGTCTACTGAAGTCTCGGAAAACTTCCAGTTACCGAAATAAAGTGTGAGCCATCATTTCTACATCTCTGTAGGTGGAGTTAACAATCCCCTTTTCTATCTCCATTCTAACTGGACTTTTTGTGCCTCCTCTCTCTCCATCACTTTTCATATTGCTCATGCTGGCTACCCAGTCTTTCCAGCAAATATTTATTTAATTTTCTCTCTGCTCTGAGCATTTAAGGTGTTTGCACGGATACTTCAGGAACTCTATAAAGCAGCGTGTGTTAGTAATTCTTGCCTCAACTGCACTAACAATCACCAGCGGGGGGAAGAATTAATATAGTTAATTCCTACTTCAACACCAAAAAAAAAAAGTCAAAATGCCTCTGTGGACTTCACCTGTCAGGTGAGGCAGGAGGTATGTGTGGGGCAGGGGTGGTAAGAGAGGTCAGACAAACCAAATACGCACACCTCTTCATGAAGGCTGTCTGTATGTTTCACATAACAAGCACTTTGGATACCTTCAATCATACAACATGCAAAACGGTTTAACATCACCTATAAAAGAATCTAGTAGTAAATTACCACTCCATTTATTTCAGAGCTCCTTTCATTGAGTCAGGTGTGGGTGAGCTTGTTGTTTCAACATGCCAAAGTTATCAGCAGTGACGATTACCATGAGTATCAAGAGAGCATGGAGTGGGTGTTGACACTTCAGAACAAGAACAGTTAACACTTCAAAAGCACATCATGAAGCAGTGGGACTGCAAAAAGTCCCTGCCCTCACAGCTCTCTGAACTTCTAAATCTGAACTTAACAGTTTAGCAAAGCAAGAATAGATGGCAATAGGTGTCACACTCAAATCTGTGTAATCAAAACTGGATGTATAATGCTTTGCAAAGTACAAAGCAATCTATTTGACAATGTCCTTTTATCTACCATGCCCTCTAATTTCCAAGTTACAAATGGTAGAGTTCATTATAAGTTAGTGCTTGTCAGCACAAAACAAAAAAAAAAATTAAAGGTAGAGAGAAAACCTTCACGCCAAGTCATCCTATTCATTAAAGATGTATCCTTGTTGCAAATAAAGTTCTGTATTTACAGCATTATAATTTTGCAATAATTGTTTACTTAGAGAAAAATTTCTCTATTTTATACATAGAAGGGGAGATATTTTTGGCTCCAAAATATTAAATGTTTTAGGATCTAACATTCACTGTCAGTATAGATAAAAATCATAGTGAAGCTTAGCCATGAAGAGTTGCCATCTATGATATGCAGATAAACAATATTTGTAGTAATAAATAAATAAATAAAATTATGAAAAAACTGTCAGTCCATTCATAATAAAAAGAATATGTTAACTGTGCACTCATAGCTTCAGACCAGACTGTTTTCCATATCTTGTTTGTATCCTCTTACATGTTTTGGTATGTTTAAAGAATTAGTTATCAGTTGCTTCTGGACAATCTTCTACACACCTGAACTAGAAATGGAGCCAGACCAATGCTTACACAAGAAATGCAGCTTATTACATTTGTTGCACTCCAAATAAATATTGATTTCAATCACAGAATGCTATGAAAGGGCTTGCATCAATTACACAGTACATCACAGTCATGATGCAAGTTACCTAATTTCAGTGATGCACACAGCAAATCAATCATTCACATCCACACAGCTTGCTGAACCAGAGCCACCACAGCTTACCTTTATGTGAACTTTTAAATACTGCATTCATTTTGGAGTGGCATTATAAAGGAAAAGGTTTACAATGAAAAAAATATCAGCTAATCTGCCAAAAAACCCGCAGTAATTATAATTACCTCTATTCATGTCATGTGTGTTTTAATACATACACAAATGAGTAAGAGAGCCCTTAATGACAACAACGTTATGAGGGGAGGTTTCCCTTTTGCATTATCTATTTATTCAACACAAAAATTATTAGGCTATTGTGATAAAGCAGCTAGAGCACAATGACTTTCCTTTAATCACTAATTAAAATGCTGATTGCCTGTTGAGTGAGACGTGCAGTTATGGTCAAACACCAAGTCCCATTGTGTGATAACAGCTTGGGCTGGCCTTACAACTGGGTGGGGTTGAATCACTACTAAGTAAACAAACCCTCTATGGCTGAAAAACACAATCCCTTCAGCTCAATAAAATCCTTAAGTAACTTTTAATTTTACAGCCTTAGACAAGCTAATATTGCAGAGCACAAAAGTTCAGCGATAAAGAGACCTACCGGGTGCTGGTATAAACAAGCAATTACACAGATTGTAGAAGAGCAATACTGAGTCTGTATGAATTAATTTATTCTGTGTACAAGCTGAGGTGGAAATTAATTTCATGGGGCCAAATTCAAAGGACCACTGGGACATTATTGGCTTCATCTATTCAACTTCTGAAGTATTCTCAAACTGCACCTCTGCAATTGCACCGATAACACCCCAATGCCATTTAGTGGGGTTTCACAGATATAGTCAGGAGAACCCACACACTCATATTGCCCTTACATACTTGATTTATTGCAAAATAAATTAAGGAAAATGAGACCCATTTATCTACAGTCATGTATTCCATGTAATCATTTTAAATCATTTAATGTAAAAAAAAAAAAAAAAGAAAAGTCTGCAAAATGCCACTGTTCTCATTGGAGGACATGAGAAAAATCAGCAACACTGCACTTGTCATTGAAAAAAAAAGAGATAGGATTATTTTTCAAGAGATGGTAAAGTAAACACTTTCTAGTCAAAACCAAAATAACGTAAAAGCTGATTCTAGTATTATGAGCTACCCAAGTAGCAGTGCAGCATTTAGTATTTTCTGGAATAAGGGGGAAACTCCCACTTTCTTCTAAACACAACTTGTTGACATTTTAAGACTCGATTTAATCCATGAAGTTAACATGACATAGCAGAAACAAACACATCATTCTTCAGAAGTAAATTCATTCCTTTAAAAGGCCATTGGCTACTATTTTCAAACACCTCTATCACATAAATAAATAAGAACAAATTTGCTTTCTTCCAGTTCAACAGGTTTATTCTCCTAACAGAACTAATTATAATGAGCTGTTTAATGGACTAACCTTTATCACACTTCAAATAATCACCAAGTTTAGTGTATTTTGGCTGTGTTTGTTAAAATACACAGTAAAATAAATTATCCGGGCATATTTTGTTATAGTTGTACGTGTATACTCACATATTACACATAATTTGAAGCTACTATTATAGAAACCTCAAATTAATAGTTTCTTACAATTACTTTTATATGTGGACAATGCCACAAGGACAGAAATAATTATTTTAATTCTATAGCTGCAAATATTCTCTTCCCCATTTTCCTAGTCTCTTTTCCACCAATTGCCTTTTTTTATATATACACAGGCACAATCTGTTCAAATTCCTCACAAGAATAACAGTATTTCAACAAAGAAAAACCTTAACCACATCACAACTCTTGACTTGCTGCCAAATTTCTCCACCTTACTTGGAAGAAAATCCAGTTCACTTCTCTACCTGTAGAAACAACACCTCTCACACTTACAATATTTTTACCATTTTTCTCTCATTTGTCTGTAGAAGACGAACTTAAAATAATTCATGTTTCTGTAAAAATGCAAACTGTAGAAAAATATTTGCTTTTGGCATTTTTCCTTCCCTTTTGCTTGAATGCATCTGAAACCCAAATGGGTTTTTTTGTCTATATGCAGCTGCTATTTATATAACAAAACATCTCAGAGGAACAAATAGTCCACGTTCAGTGTTTGGAAGGCACATACAAGAGGCACAGGTGCACAGGGATCTCTGCTTCCCCACTGCTGCTGCACAGAGAAGCCAGTGGACATGCTACATCTTGCAGAGTGTCAGCACTACACATGCAGAAGTGAATGTGTCAGACTCTCCCCCACACCCCAGGACAATTATTACCAATTGCAACCAATGGCATGCTTCACTTCAGTCCTTCATGTTCAAATAAATACAAGTACAGCTCTTCTTTTGCACAAGTGTGCTGCAAGACTAGTGTCAGGAAACTGCAGCTGATGTAAAAGCCAGGATCCAGCCTAAAGTGAGTAAAATCCACCAGTGACCCAGGGTGATGGCTCTGCTCTCACTGCCTCTGCTGAGCCACACTGCCTGTATCAGTGGATACGCTATGTAATTAAAAATATAAAAGGAAAAACATCAAAATCTGCTGTATGGAAAACTGTCCAAATATTGTTGTTTCTACCAAAAGTTTAAAAGGAAGTTTTATTTCTAGATTTCTGTAGAGCCTTTGGTGATCTAGCCAGTGCAGAAGGCATTGCCATAGTAAAAGGATCATGAAAACTTTGGAAATAGGACAAATTTTAGAAGTACTTCAGAATGATGGACAAAACAGCCCTGGCCCTAATCTTCCATGAAGACATACATGATTCTCTGAATCCCTGCCTATGTTTTTCAGCCTTTGCAGAAGGAGTTGGATGTGGCATCCAAGAGTGAGACTAGACTCTAGAGGCATGAAATCTAAGAGGTTTTACTTCATAAGCATTCAACAGAATTATAAAACTTGGTTTTATTCCTAAAACCTCCCCTAAGCTTACAGCTCAAATCCTTTTATCCATTTAACACATCCAAGTATCTTCCAGAGGGTATCAGTTTCCCAGCTACTGGACAAATACAGATTGAAGGCAGTGACCTGTCCTTCTAGACAGCACTGCTGCAGCTTTCATTTGATCACTGTTACTCAGCTGTCATCAAAAAGTTATCTTACTGCCTTGTAATATTTGGGTGGCTTGGCAAATACACAAGTTGATTTTTAATATTGATTATTGAACATTTCACTTATTAAAAAACACATCTTTCTTATTTAAATGGGAGCAGATGACTTTATACAGCAACAGAACTTGCAAAGATATCTACTGACACTTTTAGAAACTTGCTGCCTTTACCATCAATGACCTCCACCCAGCTTTGGCATATGTAGGCATACAAAGAACTAAACTTTAACCAAATACACATGGACCACATAAAATGATTATTCATGTATGGAAAACTAGTGTACGTTTAACTGGAAACAAGAAAGAACAATGAGAAACACTAGTATGAACACATACATCATTGGAAAAATCTTTCTAAAATCTGAGTGTATTGAACCAAAGAACCACCTGACTGGTAGGTGGCAGAAACCCACTAGCTTTTGAAAACTGAAACGGAAAAAAGCAGACTAGAAAGTACACTTTAGAGATTCACTGTATATAAGCAGAAAGATTGGATGATCCAATTGGTAGTTTGAACACCATGATTCGTCATCCCGAGCTTTATGTAATCTTTTCCAAAATCTTATAAAATAGTCAACCAGAGAAGCATTTCATATCAAACAAAATACTTTTAATTCAGTCCCAAAGACCTTTATGAATGTTCCCTTTCTCACAAATCAAAACCATTCTGTTTGTATCTAAATAATCTGAGCACAACATTTCATAACACAAATATTATATACAAATAAGAACATACTAGAAGACATGTATGTTATAACAAAACAGAAAGGAGCAGAAAACCCTCAGATGCAAGAGCAGCCTCTAGGACTTAACCCAGTCATAGAGGATAAGGAAAACAGAAGGATTCTCTAGAATCATATGCCAAGACATGTGCCATAATTTGAAGAGATGTCATACAGACTTCTGCTTTGTGCAAAAGAAAAAAAAAATTTAAAAAGCCAAAAAAACCACCCAAAAAACAAACAAAAAACCCACAACCAAACAAACCAAAAAAGCACCCACTACACATGGGAAAGCCCAAACCCACAGGAAAACACATTCTTGTAATACACACTGAGTTCACACTTACATGCCACACTGATGTCACAGTACATATATAAAGATAATGTCATTACTCTATCAGCTTTATAATGCTAATATGAAGAGTGCATACTTGTGAATTATTAAGAACAGAACTAGCATTTATGAGTAGGTTACAACTACATAAGTTAATTCTTACTTTATTAGCTGTTGAAAAGCATAGTTATGCACACGAATATATTTTCCTTTTATGAAAGGGATGTTTTCAATCAATAAAATGGACCAGTTTGAGATGGTACTTATTACATGGACTGGGAAGCATTTCTAAAGCAGTTCAAGAAGCTGTTGCCATTACTTGTAACCAAAAGTGATTTCGTTTGACCTTTCACAGTGTTCAAACACACTTTTATGAGACTGAGAAAAAGAGATATTGTGGTTTTTTTCCACTTCCTTGTCCTAGCTCCAGGCTGTCACATTTAAAGATTTTTATACATGGTTATATAATGGTTAGGTCCCTATCATTAGGATTTCCTTGATTAAAAAAACCCTCAAATACTTTCACTTTTTACTTTTAGAAGGCATTATTCAAAGCTCCCATTTCACAACTCAAAATGATCATCCCAATCATGGTTTTTGTATTAACATGCCATACTTAGCCTCAAGGCCAGCTTGGTACCAACTGCCAGGACTCCAAGTTAGTTTTTATGCTAGATCATCTCCTCACCAAGTAATTAAAATCTTATCATCATTCAGCTCTTTCCTTTAGTGAACCGTATATATTTTATTTCTTCAGTTTATCAGTATAATTTTGAATTCCATCCCTGTGCTTTAAAATGCACACAGACCTTCCCTTCTGCAAGTAGCTCTAGGTTAACAACTACAAAGCAAACAAGAATTTCCTATTTCTTCATCCAAGACATCAGTGAAGACAAGTGTTACCAGACCCTGAAGACACACCATGAACTCCCTCTGGATTGAAACTACTGCTTAGTTTAGGACATCAGTTTAGTACCTCTGCTAGAATTCTAGGCTTTCCATCTGAATATTACTTTTTTCTCAATCAACATCCTAACCCCCTTTATGGTAATTTTATCTTTATCGTGTTCATCATACAACAGCTGAACAAAGCGTCAAAAGTAAGACATTTACTAAAAGCTAGAATTTTACTAAAATCTATGTCACTTTTTTTTCTCTACTACCTATATGACATGTTTATTCCATTACTGTAGGTAGGCTTGTTGACACTGTGTTTGCTGAAGAAGTCATGTTGACTTTTTCCAGATGTTTATGAGCAATGTGTATTTTTCCAGCAATTGAAGTTTGCTGACTGGTCTGTTATTGCTTAGGTCAACAAGGTTTAAAGAGAAGTGTGTCTGAGAAAATACTATTCATTGACACCTTCTTCAAGAAGTCAATTAAAAGTCTAAATGAGAATTTCTAATAAGGAAATGCACTGCCAGAAGAGCCCCCTGCCTTCACTAGGAGCCTTGAGTTATCTTTAGTCACTGTTTGAGGCCTGGAATCCTAACTAAGGCATCTAACTTGTGCTGAAGTGAGCTAAGCTCTATAACTCCTAGTATGCTAGGAACCTTACCAGCACTCCAAGAGTTCCACAGATGATATTGTCAGCTGTGTAAGCTGTCTAGTCAATTCTCAATTACTCTTGGATATAATATAATTCATTATTTAAACAGATGAAAAATTAAAAAATCACCACACTGCAACTCTACTTTGCTAGGTATTTTTCATTCCTTTATTTTTTTACAAACACTTGAGTTTCTCAAATTTAACATAGGTGTAATTAGTAAGAAATCTCATGCCATTAATACTTCTAGTAAAAATTAAGCAGCAAGAAATTAAAAAATTATTCTAAGAATGCCAAGGCATCTATTGGTCTCTTACCTATTCACTGAGCAATGTGCAGGCCATTTTCTTATTCTTCCTTTCTCAGCACTTTGTCTTTCATAAATGAATCCCTGTTGGTGCTCAAGTCTCTTCAATTTTCATTTCCATTTTTCCATATCATTTTTTATGACCATCCATAATAATTTGACCCTGTTTCAGCTTCTGACAACATCCTTCAAGTTCTAGGTGACTAAAGAGCTCATGTTTAGTTAAACCAGACTTGCACTAAACTTTATTTCTTTACACTAGTAAAGCTAGTGTTCAGATATTTTGAACATTGCCCTAAAGAACTGTCCACTGCCTTCATATCACTTCACATTGCCTTCATATCATGCACTTGTTTCCTACAGAAAGCTACCTACCAATTTTCCAAGTTTAATGAAATGCACTTTCTTGAACCCTATCATCTTTAAGCATAGGATACATTACATCTGCACATAGCAAAAACTGTCAAACTATCTGACAGCCAGAAAGTCAACAGGAAAATTAATCAAAAAACCGAAAACCAGCCAAATTCTAGCCATGGAAATTCTAGAGACTAGCAAATAAGGCCAAGTCACTGAAAGCATAGAATCCTAGAACTATCAAGGTTGAATGAGACCTTTAAGAGGAGTAACTTGAAAGTCACTCAAGAAGGAGTGACAAAATGAAAAAGATACAAAGGTATTAGAAATCCTCTAAAGGAAAACTACAACAACAGTAAAAAACCTAAAGGAAAAGCCATAGAAAGAGTGGCTGAGGTCACTTGGTCTGTTCAGCCTGGAGAAGCAGAGCCTGAGGGGACACCTCAATGCTGTTACAGCTTCCTTGTGAAGGGAAGAGGAGGGGCAGGCACTGATCTCTGCTCTGTGGTGACAGTGACAGGACCCAAGGGAATGGCCTGAATCTGTGTCAGGGAGGGTTAAGTTGGATATTAGGAAAAGGTTCTTCACCCTGAGGGTGGTTGGGCACTGGAACAGGCTCCCCTGGGAAGTGGTCACAGCACCAGCCCTGACAGAGCTCAAGAAATATTTAGACAATGCTCTCAGGGAGAACAGGGTGTGAGTCTTGGGAATGGAGCTGTGCAGGGCCAGGAGCTGATGGGTCTCTTTCAACTTAGGGCTTTCATAATTCTCTAAAAGGCTATACATTGCATACAGCCCTAACACTTTGGTCCTGGATTGCAGTTGTGGATTTTTGGACCTGTCAATTACATTACTTTATGAAAATTAAGTTAATTTGACCCTAAGAAAGCTCCTATTTCCTTGACACTAGGCATTACAGTGTAAGTGAAAGTTATATGCCCTTGTTGAGAAGGGGCTTAAGCAGTTTACAAACATTTACTTGGTCAGGAGACAGAAGAGTAACAAATAACACAGAATCCTTGGGAAGATAACATATTTGGGAAAGTACTCAGAATAGCTTATCCTTATTCAGTGTGCTTCTTAACCTTGCAGTCATTTCATTTCCTTATATTTCTGGTTTCAAGCTGCAAAAACATTGAAAAATGTTCACTTTTGTGGTTTATCATCTTCACTTCTATGACATCTAGATTTTTCTAATTTTTCTTTTTTTTTTTTACCAGTGCTCTGGCAAACTTCTTTCCTGACAGAACTATGTAAAGAACAGGAAATTGCTTTGCCTACTGCAGAGTTTGTAATCACTAGCATTTGGAATACCCAATTTTAAAAGTTTTGTCTATTCAATCAGAGAATAAAACAGATCATGAGCCCATTTGAAAGAGTTTATATTTCACATCCCAACTAGTCTCCTAAATAGCACCCCTAAATCAGTAAGAACTAAATTTACTCAAATTTTGATTGAAATCTTTGAGTAGGTAATATGTTTGGGAAAATGTTTACAAATAATTGGTTATGAGAAAAATCTGTTGTGAATTAGTCTTTTTTATTTATTGTCCATTAGCCACAAATAAATTAGCTTGCTCATAATAATACATTGCATTCTATGTCAATTGCACACTATATTAAAAGAGCACATCACAGCGCAAACTTTTGAAGTGCCTAAAATAAAAGTTGGGCAAAAGTTTCCATTTACTAATGCTCTAACTGTTAAACAAATTATAAGACTAGGCAGTTTGAACAGCATACTATGAATAAGACAGGCAGAGAAATATAGCAAAGCCTCATAGGATATATTGCAAATAACAAACTAAATGCCCCCCACAGCTGTGGTTGTACCAGTAGTCCAGGATGCAACAGACTTTTGCATCACATTTATCAGTGGGAAGCCAGCCAGATATGCTTACAAGTGGATGGAAGGCAGAGCTATGCCTTGCCACTTGTCAGGCCCCTCCATCTCTGTGTTTTAATTTAGTTTCAACTTAGAGCAAGTTCTGCATCTGGCATCTCCCTTCCCTGTGCCAGAGGCTTCAGCAGAGTCCCACATAATTATTGTGCTGCACTTAAGTAATTTTTAAAAATATTTTTCAGTATAAGAAATAAATTAAACATATATTTTATCTTAATAGTATTTCAGTTGTAATTAAATATTAATGCTTTTGAATTTTCAAGATATTTCCCAATTTACTGAGATGTTTGCTTTTCCAATAACTTTGGCTAGCCTCCTTTATGCAAAAGTCATTATGGAAAGAAAGAGCAAGTCTTTTTTGTAAAATGGAACATCCTGTCCTTAATGCTCGGGTACTGTTAAGGTGTGTAAAGCTCATCAGGCTGCTCGTTCATATTAGAAATTTAGTATTTGAAGATGCATACTTCTTTAAGGGAAGAAACACTAAGTTGCTGCAATATTTTCACATGCCAGAAGGAAGTAAACCTTTAAAATGTTTGTTACATTACAAATGCCACTCTAGACTACAAAGAGAAAATAACATAGATTTCTGGTAACCGGATTAAAGGCCAAGGCCACAGCTTTATTGAAATACAGTAACTCACACTACAGAATTATCTGACAGCCAGTAGTCCTTGCAGCAGTAAATAATGAGAGCTCAAGGCAAAACACCACGTATGCTGGACCCCAAAGAAATGAAGTCCAGCCTTAACGTCAAACTCAAGCCTATCAATACTGATGAAACTAGTTTTGAGGTATGAAAGATACAATAACACTTGTATATGGCAATAAAACTTCACTTTACAGTGACTCTTCCTTTCCTGTCTTGGTACTGCACGCATCAAGGAAAAAACAATGGTGAAAGTCAGCTTTAACAAAAATTAAAAAGTGACAACCAGAAAAATCAAAAGTATTTGACTGTGCACCACCAAATCCATTCAGAGTCCTAGCAACATTTCTAAAGTATTCAAGAACCATTCAGAACCTCTGTCATATTAGATAAGGTATAAATTACTTATTGCTCAATTTAATCAATGCAGCTGTGTCATTGAAACCACCAGAAATTTGTGCATGCACTAATATACCTTGCTGAAAAAAACAACTTTGCTGCCTGCTAATTTCCCACCTAATACACCTGCATATCTTGAGCCAGCTTCACAAAATTACTTTAGTAATATTATACAACATTACACTCCTGTACTTCAAGGGTTATTGATCCCTTTTAATGTAAATCAAGAAAAGAACTCATTTCTTATATTAAGTTGTTCCATTCCAAGCTCAATATTTAAAATCAAGTCCATCAATACTGTTTTTCTCCTGCCCAAGAGTATCACTCTAGAAGGAAAGAGACCACTTCTAGCCTTTTTTCAGAAACACACCCCTTATTCTAAAATGTTTATTAGTTTTATAACTAATAAGAATGAATAAGAAGCAGAACAATGGTAAATTTAAAAACAATAATAATTTGAAGCGTTACATCCTTAGGCAAAAATGCTGGGAAGAGCTGATTTTGCCTGCAACTCATATTAGCTTGAACAAGATATTAAAAAAATTCATATATATAGTGGGTTTTATTTGAAGCAAGCAATATTTTAGTTTAAACATAAATAAGATGAGCAAACTTTGATCTTTAAGGTCCCTTCTAACTCAAGCCATTCTATGAACTTGAAATCACAAATAGGAAGAAATCCACAAATAGGAAGAATAGACAGTAAACCCTCCTCAAAATCTGCAGGTATGGGAGTCATTGCAACAGGTACATACTCTGATTTAACAGAGATCGTCTCACAACCTCATGACTTATAGGCTACTACTACACACTGTTGTCTGCTAAAATACATAGGCAAATAAAAAGCTCATAATTCTCAGTCACACACAGGTCATAGATCAATAACTCTTTTTCTTACCTGTAAAATAATGACCTGTGTTAATATATATGCATTGTTCTCAGTCACACAGAAAACTTGCATTGCTCCTGCTCTTTTTCAAGAGGATCTACAAACTACTGCAATGTTATTAGCATTTGAGAAACAAATTACTCATCTCTAACAGAAGCTCCAGCTCCAGATTTGTGCCCTCACTTGAGTACCCATGCTTTTCCCTCCTGGTGGCTCTCCAACCCTTAGTACATAATTTTTTGTCACTCTAAGCTGAAGGCACTGCTGTAATTTGCAGACCTCATTTAAACTCTGTAGCATGTCTACAGACTATTTCACAAGCTGCTGCTGCTACTCACTTCTACAGGCTAGCTACTACAGGGTCATAAAGGTCACTAAAGCCAGATCAGTCGCTAGGATCAATTTTCCCTTCAAAGATGGGAAAGGATGCACACAAGAAAAGAAGTGGTGAGAAACCCAAGGCAGGTGTGCCATCCCCACAGTCTTTGTATTAGCAGCACCTACAAGGTGGTAGGAGTCAATTCCCATGCAGGTGGGGGATCCCTGTTTTTGCTAAGACACTATGCCTTTAAAAGAAACAGCACACTGGAAATGAAAAATTTCTGCTTCAGTATTTTGCTATTGCTGGTAAAAGGGAATTACCTTTCAATCTTTTTGCAACTGCTATGAGGCTTAAACAGAGGAAATCCTACTTGGATATCTTTTAAACCAGAATAACCTGCCAAAATATTCAAGAGAAGGAGCTCATGATAGTGTTATATTCTTTTCTGAAAGCTTAATTTAGACAACTACCAGCAGATCCCTTCATGGACACAGCAAAATCTTAAACTCCCTCTATTTGACTGTGCTAGCCTAAGGCATTAAGTTCAATCCACCATGTCGCACCTCAGTAACTCGACACAGACTAGGAAATTCTTACAGTCAGCTTCCCCAAGGGATTTGTTAAATTTCACATACATTTAGTTGTGCAGTTGGCCTGTTCAAATTGATAAACTTGTTGCTCAGTGCTTGCAGATTTTGTCACTAGGAAAAGTAAGTATTGGAGTGGAGGAAGGTAGGCTACTATGTTTCAGTAATAACTTTTAAAAAAACAGTAATTACACATGCATTACTGCTCCTATCTTTTCTTGAGAGACATTTATTTTTCAGAAGAGACAGGCAGATACTCTGGTGATGGGCACATTAAAACCACCACAGATAGACAAGATGAACATCATTAACGTGTGAAAAATGAATAGAACAGACAGACACAAAAATTCTATTCAATCCTATCAAATATAAAGAAATAATTCACCACACGAATATCCTATGTATCTGAACAACACAATTCTATAATATGCAGGTTACTGATAAAAACTTCAGTCTGGAAAAGCACTTAAACATTCTTACTTTTTAGTAAGTGAGCAGTGGATTAGAATCAATAAAATTATTCTCTGGATTAAAGCATATGTCTGGATATTTTTTTTTTGGTTGAAGGCTATATGACCCACATGTAACTATTAGATTACTCTAACAATGTTGTAACATGTCATAGTGATGTTTATGGTATTGCCGAGTAAAAGCAACTTCCCTCCCATCCAATTGATGCTTATGGATATAAAAACTACTAGCCTATGCTATATACATCATGAAGCAAACCAGTTCAACCCAGCACCTGTAATAGCTTTTGTCAGCACTGGCAAAAGACAAATGGAACAGAAACGCAGTAGGAAAGACAGGCTGGAGAAATAAAGTGTGAGGAGCCTCCTTTCCAGAAGGGTAGCTATGGACCTACAGCAAGCACAAAGCCTGTGGTGCTGGCAAGAAAAGCCAGGCATGGTCACGGAATCAAACCAAAAGAAGAGCTGATGAACAGAACACACAAATTAAACACACAAATTAAAACTCTCTGTAGCCTGCAGAGCTCTTCAATTACTTGTCATTACTATTGTGTGAGATAGAAAGCATTTAGTCCTCAGTGTGTAGCAGATAGCACACCAGACTTCTCTTTCAGCTATAGAGTCATGTATTTTGATGACAACCCAAAAAGAAGCAATTGCTTTCTCCATCTTTCCTCAGATGCCTTTGTTATAAAATACAAAAAAGCCTTATTATCAATCCTTGCACCTAAAGTGCACAAGGATTCCCAATGATGAGATTAATTTACAAAGTTGATGTGTTGCCATACCAATGACAGAGCCACCTAAATGAGTGCCTTAGCTTTATAGTTCTGCAGGGATTGGTGATCTGCAGTTTGCATGGTATTAACAGTTAGAGGCTTACAAACATTATGTGACTGTCCTTGTGACTTGTCCAAGCTGAAGATTTCCAATTTCAGAAATGGGAATCACTGTCTTCAAAGAAATCCAAAGTGTTCCCATAGATTTTTTTTTAATATGTTTAAAAGATCAAGATTATTTTGCAGTATGTAAACTGAGTTTGTTAAACAGATAAAATAATGTCAACAGAAATACGCATTTTCAAAAAGAAGATAAAGACCACATAAGTTATAAAGACTTAATAAAGCTAAGAGAAAATATAGACATATATATCAGAGGCCATTCAGGACACAGATCCTGTTAGGTCAAGTATTTCAGACAAGTTTAAAGACAAGTTTTGAGGCAGAGATTACTTAAGGGCCAGGACATGCAAATTGGCATTTAGGTGCAACAAGATACGACTTAACCTTATTTTCAGAGGCAGTTATAATACCTGGGCCAATAAACAAAATTGCATAAGTACATGCTAGAATCAGGCCTATCTCAGAAAACAACAAATATGCAAAAAACAAATAAAAAACCCAAACAGACAAACAAAACTACACTAAGATCCCAATACAAAAACAAACTGACACCCAAACCCCAAAACACTGCACTTCCATTTTGGGGTCTATATCTCCTGCTTTTTCTAACTCACAAGTAAGATGTCTTAGTAAGCAGACCAGGTTACAGAAGCTTTCACCGCGCTGCACCCGACCTGGGAAGAAACAGTTCATCTTCAGCTGACTCAGCAATTAGAACTTCACAAGCAATGAATAGCTAAATTTGAGGCAGCTACATTACTTCACACTTGAACAGAAAGATTGTCAGCTTGCGAAAGAGAATCTATACTACAGGGAAATTTCTTCTTGCCAAAGCACAAAAGAGCCAAACAACCGCCTGTTTGCAGTAACCTGTCTTTCATAACTACACTACTGGATGCACTTCAACAAAGGTTTTATAGCTACTCAATTACATATCTACTTTTAATTTGGAAAAGTATTAAAACAACCAACCCTTTTTCCCTCCTCCAACTTGCTGTATTTTCAAGATGCAAACCTGTCGTACAGTTATAAACTACTGATAAACAAACTTCGAAACATCTTGTAATTACTTTCTTGTCCTAATTTAACGTTAAAGGATTGTCTTTATTCTGCCTAAAAGAATGAATGTATGGATAACAGCTTTGCAACCTGATACGAAACTTTCCTCAGAAACATGTATAAAATGTCATTTGCATAGAAATTTTATTTAATTCTTTTTTTATATGGACACAATGTTCAGCTTGTCTTTCAAATACTAGGATTGGCGTATCAACTAATCTGATTGACAGTGATAGCTTAGTTAAACATACAGTACACTTGAGAGATTAAAAGGATCTTTCTCAAAAAAAACTTAGTTATTCATGCAGTCCACTTCAAAAAGAATTCTCCTAAGGAGGATATGAGCAACCTTTTTCAAGAAGAATGGAGTCTCCCACCAAAATGTATGCACTGATTGAACAACTATGTAAAATGTCCTTCACACACTTGGAAGATAAACTGTGGGAGCTCTCATTTAAAGAGGTACAGTACCTAGTTTATTGACTCAATTGAGCTGCCTATAATTCTACTTTCAAGCCAGTTGTAGTTTATTGCTAAACTGAAGGTTTCTGTACTACCCTACAAAGAAGTAGTTGGTCCTCCTGTTTGAGGATATCACAGTTTTCAAACAACAGTCTGTTTGCTACCTTTATTCACAGTCAGTTCTTCAGCAATTCTTCACATCTTTCAGAATGAGGTGAGCATGAACCAGAAAAATATCACCTATAGTACTTATAAAGATCTATGACCAAGTTCAAGCCTTGATAAACAGGATTTTGAGTAAAGGTGAATTTTGTTTCAACATCATGAAACCCTCAATCACTGGCAGCCAATGAAAAATATATTAATTAGTCACTATAGAAGTAAAATAACTCCTACTGTATATAACCCTACTATAGTCCTACTATTCTTGTCATCAGTCACAGGGATTCCTTTTATCAAACTTCCATCAGTAATTGAGCTCCTCATACCATAAGTACAGACTGCATCTTGGAATATTTACTTCAAAACACAAAATTCCTCCTCTTAAACGTAATTTTTATCAAGTATCACAAATACTTAGCTTCCCAAGAGGTGTTATTGGAGTTCAACTGTGATCCAACTTCTGAAAACAGAAATATAGTTTCCTCAAGAATCACAATCACCAGAAAACAAAACAGACAGTAAATTCTCACTCCTCCTAATTTATTCAACACTCTACTCCATACATTTTAACTCTAACATCAAATTTAAAAACTCTGCACGTGCTTATATTTGGTAGCAGAGGACTTCCGAGGAAGAAAGCACAGCACAACAAGACAAAGACCACCACTGTGTTTTTTGTGAATTCAGATAGTCAAACTGACAATACTACCACTCATGCTTGCAGCATCAATGTTAAGCAATAAGGCAAAATTCCACCAAGAAGGAAGCAGAGAGAAATAAAGCAAAGGTACCTACCTATATTTGGAACAAGTCATAGCATTCTGAAGCATGGAAGCCATGAACACCAAACACCCTACTCCTGCAAGCATTTTTTAGATCAACCACCTCTCCAGAAACATCCCCTAAATAGCTCACAGTCAGCTCTGGGAGCCAGCAATTTTGAGCCAAACCCACTTGCCAAATCCACCTTCTTCATAACAGGTGCTCCACCTACAATGGCCCTAATAGTGCCTTAATTGGGTAATCTTGCTCTGCCCAGTTCACAGCTGATCCTACTGCACCACACAGCCAACCTAGCATCTGTGTGCTGTTGTCTTCTCTACTGCTTGTTGCACAAGAAAAATAGGCACAGGCTCAGCTACTTCCTTTGCCACACTGATAGATGATGTACTTTCTGACCCCTGCAGCTGTTTCAAATCTGACTAAAATTAGACCAGACAGCAAATTCTTCAGTGAACTACAGGGTTACTGAACCAGCAGAGCTGCAAAAGAGCAAAAGGATACCAAAGCCATTCCTATGCACTGACTCCATTCTCCACACAATTGAGACATAACCTATAAATTATGTTTACAGTTAAGCCATGAATTGATGCTGACCTCTTCCTGTACTTTGCTTTTGTCCACCTGTAAAATGGGAATAATAGTAGTGAACTATCTCCATCAGGACAATAAAAAAGGGTTTATTACCATCTGCAGTGCCACACTACAGTTCAGGTAGCATAGTGGCATATACATAAGAATACAAGTAAACATAGAAACCTACATAGCATAAAGTGGTTTGAAACCTCCAGATGCCCCTCCTAAAAATTTGAAGACAAACTAGGAAAATACAGTAAAGAAATAACAGAATAAAAGTAGATGTCATACAGGAATTTCCAATTTTTTTTAACTTTTTTAAGTGTGCAGAACAGGTGCAGCAAGTATCATCTCTCTCCTGCTGGTTGGCCCACCTGCTGTCTGCCTGATGGTTCTATCTTCACTACCTTAGCATTTATTTTCAATACGCAAAGTTAAAGATAATAACATATTTTTTTGGTTTTTTTAAATTTCAATATATTCTAGATATCTCCCCAAATAACTCTTTGTATCAGACACACAACAAAATTCTTCTCTCCAAAATATTCTATTGTACAGATATGACTTGCTGCAGAGAGTCCATACAAAAAACATTATGTCCCCCTTCCTCTGTTTTGCTTTTCATGCATTTTGATGCTTCTCAAGCTGCCAGATGTGACAATGGGTGGTGTCTCATTTCGTGTGAGACATTGCATGGATTCATTGAATAGGTACCCACTGTAGAAGGGCTGGCAACTGCAGCAAGAAAAATCTCATGAGAAGCATGCCAAGAATAACAAAATGGTAATAATATCAGTAAATTTCAAGGTATAAGATTTCCTGGTTTTGAGCCTATAAGGTTTTCAGAGTCTCAATAAAGTTTTTGGCTGAAAGAAAAAAACATAAGCACAGGATGCTAGGGCATTTCAAGTAAAACATTGAGTCTCATTAACTCATAATTAGATGAGAATTAGCAAAATTATAGCAATTCTTTCTTATCATGCAATTCTCTCTCTCTCTCCTTCTTGTCTCTTCTTCTTCTACAAGCTTTAGAAAACAACACACACTATTCACAGAGATGTTTACAGAACTGGGGAAACTTACATTTCTGGAAAAAATCTGTAATTCTCTGGTTTCCTTCAGTGCTGCAGTTCTGTTGATACCCAGGTTATTGGACACCTTGGTTCATATCTCCCCTAGCTCACCTGGGCTCCTACTCAAAGATTGCTGGGTGAGAAAGGTCCAGAGCAGGCAGCATACTTCCAGGAGGGCATGCAAGTGCGTCCCCACAGCCTTAGCCATGCTTGCTCTCCTTGCTGCTTCAGGGATCTGTTCTCATTTTTCTGCTTAGATCACAGACTTTTATGTTGGTTTAATTTATTAAAAAGAAATCTAAATTTAAGGGAACTCATAATCAACACTAAAACCTAGATGACACCTGCAGCTTATGGCCTGTACCCACACAGTGCAGCTGCACAGCAAAAAAGTCTCACTGATGATGGAGACTGGCAGCTCTCCCATCTTCCAGTCATCCATGCCTTCAGTGAAGGATGTGACCGACATCTGCATTTGTGAAACCCCTGCCACCACACAATCTCAAGGACAGTGTTTGGACCTTTATTCTGTCCTACAAATCCATGTAGGTTTTCACAGCAATGCACCAATGGTTTGATATGAAAGCATTTATACCTGATCATGTGAACTTAAGCTTTCCTTCTCACCATGAGCTGAAGTGCATCTTAAGCTTCTCTTTTTTTGACAAGAAATCTATTGATCTGCAAGGAATAATTATTCACTAACAATACAAGAAGTAATTAAATTAGAAGTTTCATGATTCCGAACAGCAATATCCCTACATTTATAACTGGTACAATTCTTAATTCAAAGCAGTTACTAATTTGACTACTTTTATTTTACAGTTTATTATGTGTACTTTGTTAGTTTAGAAGATACTACCTTAAGCATCATCTTTTGCTTTTGCTATTTTTAACAATTTTCCAATTCTTTCTTTGACTATCCCAAGTGCCAGTGAAAATTACACCATGCCAAAGAATAATGTAACGGCTACTGTCCAAGCATTAACGTATTTGTTATTTCTCAAGAAAAATAAACACTTTCCTAAATGCATAAGTTATGAGAACAATTAGTTATTTTATTAATACTACATGGAAAAATAAACAGAGGTCAGACAAAACAAATATTAACAAATGACAATGAAAAAACCTTAGGATTTTTGCACTGAGCAGATATCTTTCTTAAAACTTTCTCCCACCTAGAGTAATGAATTAACTTTTCTATATCTATGCACTTTTTATATCCCTATTCCAAATTCTTCAATCTTTACCTGTGGCTACATGCATTTCAGCACAAAATAAAACAGCAGTTTTCTTTATTTTACAGGGCATAGTTTGATTATTTTAAAGAAAACACTTCTATAAAGTCCAATAAATCAATGTTTCTTAAAGATAAAAGTTTGCAGAAACATTATTTGCTCTGTTTTTTCTCTTAACTGGCTTTCTGCTTAGCATTAATTTTAAATGTAATGTTATTTCAGTCAACCAATACTTTTGAGCATGCTGAATAGTGTGGAACATTCCTTTATTCTGATGTCATGCAGAAAGCATTTTTCTCAGAAGACATCTTTTGTAGTTGTAACCAAAAGGCAAAAGANAAAGGCTTAAAACTCCTCAATCCTGTCACTTCTAAGACTGTATTAGAACCACACATACTTTTGGCAGTGACAACTTAAAATAGTCCCTTACAAGCCAACACTTCATTGCCACATTCAAGGTACTATACTCATTTTTACAGGTTTTGACTAAAAATTCCTCGCATTATTGTACTGTATCACAGGGAAGTTCGCTATAGTTTCATGAAAGACGTTTTCATTTCTGACTGGCATCTCCTCAATAGCAGGGGGCCCAGGCATACCGCTCTCTTCCAGGCAAACCTTTCTGCTCTTAAACAGTACAGCATTCATAATTTGCTTTCAGCACCGCAGGGCAGCTACACAGAGGAGTTTCTGCAACTAAATAGGTTACATCACAGAAAAGTCCACTCTTTAGCCAAGGTGTAAAACATAAATACACTCCTCACTTGGTTCTGCACCTTACAAAAATAAAATACTATCTACCCCAAAGACATGCATTTTCACATTCAGCTCAGTATGTTGTGTATTTTAATGTGTTTATTATGTATCAGCACTCCCAATTAAGTACATGAAAGGGAAAAATCAACTACAGAAGAAAGGAAACTTAGAAAAGGTCTCAACAGGATAAATATGTGTACTGGCAATAACTTTTCTTTCTGCAAATAGTCTGAATTCTCACTGTATGAAACTGTACTTTATGCTGGATGTTACTCTGTCTTTACTTCCTAGGCTGTCTTACAGGCATAAACATAAAGGGAAGGCATAATAAGGTAAAATTGCTGAAAAGTATCAGCATGATTCAGGAACAAGAACTTCTCTTACAGGAAGGAAATTTTGGGTGATCCCAAGATAAATGATGGAATTATAATTAAGAAAACTTTGATATCATCATATAGTACTCTACTGGAATATTCCACCAAGGTATATTTAGAAAAGGAAAAGAAAGCATTTTGCAAGTAGTTTTAAAAATACTTTCATTTGAAAGATAGTTATGTACTCAGAATCACAGAATATACTGAGCTGGAAGGGACCCACAAGGATCATGGATCATCAAATTAATCTCCTGGCTTTGCACTAGACCATCCCTAGGATCACAGCATGTGCCTGAGAGTGGTGTCTAAACACTTCCTGAACTCTGTCCCTCTTGGGGCTATGACTGCTTCCCTGGGGAGTCTGTTCCAATGTTCTGCCACCTTCTGGATGAAGAACTTTTCCTAGTATCTGATTAGAGTGCTAAACCCAGCCTTAACAAAGACGTCATTGCACCAGGGAAAATGGCACGTTATCAGTATAGAGTTACACACTACAAATGCAGAGATATGTGTACATAGCCTGTTTGAACTGAGAAATTCCAACTATTGTTGCAATCACAAGTAATAAGACACAACGTACACAAACTTCTGTGTACTTCTTGGAAAAAAAGACACTTTAGGTTGTGCATGTTATTGGACGTTATTACTGAACTGAGATATAGGTGATATGTGTGTATATATATACATATATATTATAAAGTAAAATAATTCACATTTGAAAAAGATGTTACCTTACCACCCATAATAAACACATGCCTGTTATTTTCCTGAGTACCTACCAATTAGTACACCAGCTGCAACATATTCTGCCAAAAACATACCATGTTTCAAGTAGGCAAACACCACATAGTTGTCAAAAAACTGCAATGTTAAAACAGGAGAAGGCTGGTATCTATTATCTTTTCTCAAGAAGTATCTCTGGAACACAATCTTACAGAGGCAGGACTTGGGAGAACCTTGGCTTTTCATGTGTAATTTGGAACTGAGATCCGTCTTTTCCAGTGGAAAGAAGGGAAGTATGCTCCAAAAACATATCTGTGATACTATATCAAGCTAAATCAAAGAATCTTTAGGGTTGGTAGGGACCTCTGGAGATCAGTTAGTCCAACCTGCCTGCCAAGGCAGGGTCACCTAGAGCAAGTCGCACAGAAACATGTCCAGGTGGGGTTTGAATGTCTCCAGACAAGGAGACTCCACAACTTCTCTGGGCAGCCTGTTCAGTGCTCTGCCACCTTGAATGTAAAGAAGCTCTTCCTCATGTTGAGGGAGAAGTTCTTGTGTTTTAGTTCATGATCACTGCTCCTCGTCCTGTCACTGGCACCTCTGCAGAGTCTGGCACCACCCTACTGGCACCTGCCTCTGAGATATTTATATGTGTTAATGAGATTCCCTCTCAGTCTTCTCTTCTTCAGACTAAACAAGTCCAGCTCCCACAGTCTCCCCTCATGAGAGAGATGCTCCAGACCCCAAATCATCTCTGTTGCCTCCACTGGACACCTCTTCAGCAGCTCCTTGTCTTTCTTGTACTGAGGAGCCCAGAACTGGACATAGCACTCCAGATGTGGACTCACTGAGGCCAAGAGGGAGAGGATTGCATCTCTCAACCCTCTGGTCACACTCTTCCCAATGCACCCCAGGATAACAAGACCTATTACTTTAATACACTCCTCCAATGCACTAATGACAGGAAGACATGTGACTGTTAGAACCATTCAAAAGAAAAAGTATTTTTAAATCTCTTTAAACATCATATCATTATTACAATTGCTGGGAATATTCATAACTGCTTTAATGGGAAAAAATGTTTTTCTACTTTCAATTTTTCTTTTACCAAGTCAGCACAGCTACAGGACAGTACCTGGCTTATGCATCAGCAGAACTGGTAGCTAAGTTCCAGATGCAGGGTCCTCATTGCTGGTGGTCCATGCACCAGAAAGAATATAGGTAGTTTTAAATTCCAGGTTGAGCTTATGGCACTGGCAGTCAAGAGAAAGGCCTCTTCGCTTACTCCTTTTTCCCTTTAATTCTACAAAATAAATGAAATTATTGCAGGAAAGACAATCCACTGCTTTATGATTACAGATGCTTTTTAAGAGAAGTTTTTGCTTTAAAAGCAACATCATGCACTGAATGCACACTGTCAGCCTGTTGTCCATCACAAGTACTGTGCCATGTGCTTACTGAAAAGAGCATTAAAGCATAAAAGGAAAAAAAAGTTGGACTGCTTAAGAAGGAAATCCTGCTAAAAAACTTCAGAGAAGCAGTCCAAGATCAAGAGTTCTAAATGTGAAAATAATGTAAGATTCTCAGCCACAAGCAGGAATGCTGAACAGATGAAGGCTAAACAGGGCAGTGTTTCTGCATGTTTCTCAACCATTGCTTTTGCGTTGCTGAGAAGGAAAAAAAGCCAAACAAAAAAAATAGACTGTTTTGTGTTTTACTCATTCAGTCTCCTTAAAATTAATTCCCCTCAAAATTTAAATTAATGTGTAATACAGACGTTTGATACTAGAAGGGACTACACAGCACCATGAAAGTTAAGCAATAATATGGTGTACCTGTATGCTTTTGGACGATATACCAGGTAACATTTTAAGTTGAAACTCAGTAGAATAAACTAGAACTATACACAAAAGATCACAAGCATGTAAAGACATGTATCTATGGAAAATACTGCAGAACAGCCTCCATGATCAGTGGAAAGACAATGCTGAAAAAAAGTTTACCTCCCACACCCTGAAAAAAAACCCAGGCATAAATTACTATGTAATTTTGTTTCACAAGCTCAACAATAGCAGTTCTCCCCAGCCTTCCAGCTATGTAGCCCCTTAAATGACATCACTAACATTTGACAGTGCAAGTACTTCTTTATTTTCTTCTACTACTAATCACCCCTAAAGTTTATCATTCTTCATATTTATAACATATCCATCAAAAGCAAAAATTCAGTGTCCTTTATAATACTTTGAAAGAGATGCAGCTTCACAAATGATAGGAACCTTGGGGCATTTAAAATTGAATGCATTTTTAAAATTACTTTAAATTTCAACTATGGACTGTAGCTAGGCCAGCTTGCCTAAAGATAATGCTCTGTATTACCATGCCATAGATCTGGGTTAAATTTTCAGCCTCTCTGTAGCTTCCCAAGCTGGCACAACCTGGGGTGAGACTAGTACCTCTTGTTATCGTGCAAGCACCACTTCAGCCGATTAAGGAGCAGCACTGTTCAGCTCTGAAGAGAATCTCATCCTCCTCACCAAGAAGCTGTGTCTTTGAGCACAGAGAGAGGTTAAAAACAGGGTTGAAATGGAGTATATCCTCAGGGCTCCATCAGGGACATGAAAGACAACCCCAGAAAGTATGTTATATGACAACAAAGACATCAAATAATTTTAGCGGCATAGCTGCCTTCTACCTCTACAAGTTTCCCGGGCACTTCCATATGCATACAGTACCTTTTTCCCCTTCCATCACAAGATTTTCGTGTATTGCTCTCACATGCTACGAAACAGCTGCTGTATTTCAATCTCGATAGCTAGATTACAGTGGTGGATTAAGTTATTCACATGTAATGGATCAATTACCAGGATCTTCTGTACTCAGTGAAAAACAGAAACTACTCATAAGAGGGCATGGCTGGGTTCAAGTGTTGCTACTTAGTCCTCTCACTCCCAGTCCTAAAATGTCACACGATCTTGCGCACTCAGCCCTGGTAAGAAATGCAAAATTTAACTTACATTAAGGAATGAAGGGGTTTGTTTCACTGCTCCCAGGTACCAGCTAAACATTCAGATTATTGTTGTTACAATGATAAAAATCTATGTGAGTAAATATGTGGTATTTACACAGATTCAAAGACAGTCCAGGCACAGGAAAGAATTTCACCTGGTTCTTGTCTGCCTTCTGAAGAGAAACAAAGAAATTCCAAATTTGAACTGCTTGTTGTAAAGCAGATAGGGATCCTTTAGAAAGAAAGGTATCATCACACTACATGGTGCTGTAAAGACAATGTTGCTACACTTAGGCTCATGGTACAAGCTTTTATCTGATGACTTTAAAGCTTTGTAGTGCGACTACTTGGCTTGAAATCTGATTTTTCTCCATTAATGCAGTTATATACAATAGAAAAATGACTTTCAGATTAAGGAAAGCAGCTGCATAATAATACTGGGAGTAAAACCAGCATCTGTAGTCTTGTGCAAATCAGTATTAGTTTAAGACTGGGTATTGATAAATAAATGGCTGGAAGGCTACATACTTGCTGGAATATAGAAAAAGCCAAAAAGGCCAGTGCTTAAGTGCCTAAAAATTTGAAAGATATATACTGCTGAAAATTAAATTGAAATACATTTTCTAAATACCTTCTGCAACATAAGTGGCCTGTATCTTCTTTCAAGACAGAGTATCAGTTTATTTCAAATTTAGAGATATTGGCCTTGATTCAAATTCATGGCAGTTATAGAAACCAATGTTCCATGGCTTGATTCAGGTGGCAAGCATTAAATCTTTTTCCTGCTGTCATGCAACAACAACTTTAATACAAATTAGCACTGCCAAACTCAGTTTCCTGAGCTCAGAAGTCCTTGATGCTACTCCCTGAATTTTATTCATACTTTCACACGGATTGTGCTTTGCTGAAATTGTTGTAGCTGACAAGAAACAAAAAATACAATTTAATGACACTAGATTCAGTATTATAATTCATGACATTGTAGAAAATTTAACATGCAGCTCTTCATTATTTTCTTAACTGGGGTAAAGCTCAATCAAATCCATACAATGTTTGTGGGGGGTTTTAACGTGTAAATTTTGTTTCTATTGGTCCCTTCAGACCATTTGTTTATGCTGAATCTAATCTTGCTAGTCAAGAATAAATCATTTTTCAAGATACCAACTCGACTTTTACAATGGCCTTCTTAAAGTTCAAGACAAAACCATCCAAGCCTCTGAAAATATGAAGTAACAAACCAAAATCAACAGTTTTTTCTCAGTTTTCCTTCTCAACGGGAATGTACAATTAACTAAACTTGACACTCCAGACAACTCAGAATGAGATCCAGAGGGTAGATCTGAGTCAGAGAAAGCATATTTCCACTTAAGAAAGAACCCTCTGTTTCTCCAATCAGCCACTCCAGACTGATGGGCCCTTAATTGCAGAGTTCCACAAAAAAAGAGTGGGAAATGCCAATGAGTACCTAAGCCTCCTCGGTTTCCATGGCCATGCTCAAAAAACCCTGGCAAAAATTTGCATTTCAAGGAACGCCCAGTTCCAATTCCTTGCAACTCCCATAGAAGTAAACCAAGATCCAAAACCACTTCCTAGCAAAATTTTTGCCAAACCAGTCAACTCCCTGCAACTTTGAAATGAACAACTCATTCTGTCTGAATTCAGACTTCAATTTACAGCCAGTCATTCATAAGTCTATTTTCCTTTTTTATTAATATTTTACCCCTAATTTATAATCCAGGAGTACCAAAAGCTAATCATGCTCTTGGCTTCAGTGAGCTGCCAGTAAAAAGGCATATAATGGTCAGTCCTGGTCAGGGACTTACAATGTGCGAAGACAAAGGAAGCAAAACAAACTAAAATAACATCCCTTTTCCTCCTCAAAATCCTGTAATGATGAGGATAGCCTTGCTAGTTCTCCAACTAACAGGATTTTCATATAATATCTAGTTTTAATCTTTTTTATTTTTTAATAACTACAGCCTAGCTATTGTCTAAGTGACTTGCTTTTGTAATTTTTTTAACTTCTTCATATAAAGAAGACAATCATCAATTTCTCAGCTACTTCTTGATCTGCCTACCTGCAACTACTCTTGGCCAACTGCCTTGCAAACATGCATAAAGAAAGAAACACCAAAGTCAGCACAGGGTAACATCCCTGAGGCTCTGAAGGTGTGATATACATGTGCTCTGGCTGGCCCTTCCTGCTCCTTGTCCTCATAGGGAATGATGGTGCTTTTCCTAAGGAAAGGGGAAATTATATTTCTGATTCTCCTCATAAATGGGTTTAAAATATATAGGAGCAAGTAATAGGACTAGAGTCTTTCTGACTTACTCTTCAGAAGCAGAGACCAAAAATAGTGATTAGCATGTTGAATTAAAAGTGTGAATGCATATGTCTATGTGTGAGTGAGTATGAGTCTTTTGGAACGACAAAACTTTACACCACTATCGAAGGATGTTTTTAATAACTCATGTTAACAATGATACATGCTTGCCCAGGATATGTAGCTATTTTGACAACAGTCAGTTCTAAGATAAAGAGAATTTTGTGAAAACTCTGCTCCTACCTAAAGATCATACAGGTAGAGAATAGACTTCAAAGAGCACCATAGGTGTTTACAAAAATAACTAAAAAAGTGAGGAAAGCAACAGGTTCAAGGCATACTATGCACTGATAAAATTTGTTCTATATCTTACTACATATCAAGCATTTATCAATTGTCAGGAATAGAAATGTCATGCTGATTTTAAGACTCATAAATGTGAATGCACAAAACAGACTTCCAGTATCTACTTACAATTTGAAATTGTAGAAATGGCAGTGTTACCTAGCTGTCATTGAAATCAGAGAAGGGTCTTTTATTGATTTCATCTGCAGTAGGCCCCGAGTGATAAAAAAAAATCGGATGTTTTAAATGTAAATGCAAGCTTCCAAGAAGACCTGAACATTCTACTGGCACTGACTTACCTTGGCGACTAATAGCAAGACATTATATACAATTTTGGCTCTAGTACCTACAGTAAGTGAATGCTTTTGCATCTAAGGCATAAAAACATATACAGAGAGAAAAGAATAGGAAAAGCAGAAGAGGAAAGTTGGAATGAATTTTGATGGGATTTCCTAGCTGCACTGCACATACTCAGCTGGATACTCATCTTGTGTAAATTGACAACACAGCACTGGAGCCAGTGAGCCACGGTACTTAACACAAGCTAATAAACTGGCTCTATGTACTGTTGTGGAGAGAAAAATAAGCACAAGCTTTCCCACCACAGAGATTAAAATATAAAAGTGACCCTATATATAATGGTGTTCGGGGAATTCCTGTATCTTTTGTGCAAATCAAAAGAAATGATGAAGAGACAGAGAGAGTAATGGCTGAGCAATAATGCTTCACGTAGCCTCACTGCTAAGAGATTCATAATTAAAATCTTCTCTGGCTGTGTGCATAGCGCCCATGGCAATGTGTGCCTTTGCACTTCACAGAAATAGGGAAAAACTTACTGACAGAGGACTGTGAGCTCAACATACAGCACTGAAAGAGGTATTTAAACCTGATAAGTATGCTGGACACATGTTGAGAAATTCACAAAAAGTATGGTGATATTATGGGATGGGCCAAACATAAATAACTAGAGATCAGCTGGGTATTTAAGTATTAGAACAATTCAACTTTCTTTCTTCATGAAAAAAACCTTTTCTTTTTTAATAAAACTCTTTAGTGAATGTGAGATAACTTATCAAAAATTTTTCAAAATCTAACCAAAGTCATGACTTCTGAAAATTAAGTGTAACATACAACCTGGATAGATTAGGTTTTGAAAATTCCTACAGAGACACTTTCTAGCTTATCTGACAATTCACTTTTTTTTACAGTGTTTCTTATGCTTATAATGTGAAAAGTATCTTGCTGCCCTAAACTTCAGGAATAACTCTCAATTTTTGAGAAGTAATGAGTCATTTCACAGGCACTATCTAGTAAGCACAGTGACCACAATGACCATTTATCAGACAAAAACCAAAGTAAAATATATTAATTTTATACTTCTGTAAGCCTAGCTAATAATATTAGACACATTAAAACTACCACTGAGCAGAGTTTTGCTAAAAGTTATACTATGAGAATGATTCAAAATCACTTGAAATCAGTGAGTCTTTTAACTAATTGACTTTTGTGAGCTTTGAAACAGGGCTGAATTGGTCAGCAATGATGCTCCAAGGCACATCACAAAATAAAATTCAATTAGGAATATAGAAATATACAAAGATTGTACTCTATCATGACAGAAGAAAAGCCACCTCTTCAGTAATCTTTGGCAGAGCTTCACAAAGCTGTACCTACTTAATACTACACTGTTTATCAGGGACTCTTTCTCCCTTTTTTGGGACACATTAATCTGAAGTATTTAAAGCAATCATGGCATGGCCTGAACACAATAGGGGAATGTCCTCCATGACAAATGCCAGGTGCTCCTGCCAGCAGAGCGATTCCCTGACCCTCGGAGCTGGCAGAACAGAACGTCTCCATCGGCTCGGAGCACAGCCAGCTTTCTGAGGAGCCATTTAGTAACTTCCCTAGCCACAAGCAGAAATAAACTTGTGCCATGCACTTAAAATAATAGAAAGAAAAGGCTAGATGGGGACACAAAAAATCTAAAATAAAGCCTTCTGTCTGCTTGCTTCTAAATGGTAAGGACAGAACAGATCACCATTATAAGACAAACAGAAGAATACAAATTCCCTAAATCAAGAAAAATATTTAACACAAATTTATATTTAGGGCTCCTTTTTCCTACATTTTGTGGCACTGTATCTGTTTCATGTTTTGTCTAGTTTTGCTTATTTTAATTTTAAAAAAATCTTAAATGGATGCTCTGTTCTTTGAACAACTTTGTTTCTGGCTTACTGTATGTTGGCAATGAGCACTCATTCATTAAATATATGAGTGATTCTGAAATTCTTTAATTGGGTAAGATCCCTGTACTTAACTATTAAATCTAAAGTAAAAAAGCAAGTGTTTGAAAGGCTGAGCCAAAGAGTTATAACAGGAAGAGAATGTGTATCACCATTCTTGCTGCATTAGCATACACTTAGCAGATCACCAGTCCATTTTGAAAGGTATATCACATAAAAACACACGATAATGCAGAAATGGTTTTAAAATTCAGCCTGAAGTATCTGCATATTTCATATATTTTTATTAGGCTTTAAGTGTTCACATGTGAAATCCTGACATCCTTCACTATCTACTGCTTGGTATCGGGTTTTCAAATCTTCAAAGAATTCACCCATTTCTTTTAAAAGCATGACTTTCAAATGCATTTCTTTCTGGCAGAAATAAGGAACCCAGTCCAACTTCTACTGAAAACTGGATGAGGTTCTGTGATACTGACATGTTCTTCTGTGGAAATCACAATCCAAATAGCATTTCATTGCTAATGGGCAAAAATTTAAAAAATAGTAGTGATTGGGAAACCAAAGTCACATTTTTCAAAACAAGCCCTTAAGCATCTATATATCTTTGTGCTTTCCAATGAGATTAACATTTCTGTAGATAAAATATACCTGAAAGTGAAATTTAAGTTTCTGAACCACTTTGACTGTTTTGAAAATATTATCCTGCAATTTCAAATAATTCTTCAATAGAGAACATTGTTTATTTTTTTGCATTAAAGTAGCCTTTCTCTAAAGCTAGAAATTTTAATATCATTTCTTAGGACTTATGGAAAGTGTTCACTTAAAACAAATCTGCAAACCCAAGTTTCAATTTCTTGGGCAACTTCAGCATCTGCTTTGTTTATACTAGCAAGTGAAATTGAAAGCAATACATTATCCAGCCTTAAGGGCTTGGTTCTCTTTCTCCTTTCAATTAATCTTGTCTCCAAGGAGTCCTGCATTAAAATAAAATAAAATAAAATATCAATACTATTCTTTTTTAATTTCTATGGGTTTAATTATAAGCAGCAATTAATCAATTTTTTTCAATTTCACTTCTTCTTGGGGGCATCTCACTGATAAAGTGAAAATCAACACCAATGTATTAATCAAATAATCACAAAACTTTGAGGCAAAAAAGTGTTTACCCCATCAAGATTTTAACCTAAAGCTAAGCAAATCCCATCTTTTACCTGAATTATTGGTAGAACTCATTTCTTTTTCCTCAAAAACATTTTCAGCGTATATATTAAATTTCAATAGCAGAGGGCCAATTTCTCTTTTCAATTACACTCTGCAACTTCATTAACACCAGTGGAATTGTTTGGATATAAATAATGGCAAAAAATTACTCACAGTTTACACCTTTTTTTCTGACTACTTTGTATTAGAGAAAAGAGAGCTCATGACTAATCCACACTGATATTCCCAGTATGATCCTAAAGCCTGGAAAATGCAAATTTCAATCATTTTGACATTGTTGTTGCTACTAAATCCACTTTAAATGGAAGAACATTAGATACTCCCTCTCTCTTCAACATTTTAATATCAATGGATCAAATCAAATCTCTCTGGATAGGCTTGGATTTTGATCTATGTGCAAGATTAGTTAAGAGTCACCCAGATTTTCATTCAAACCTCTTAGTTTCTAAGAATTCTCAGTATATCTGACAAGTTGGCCTTCCTACTCCAATTATTTTTTGTGAATATATATAAACCCCTCTGACAATGTATTTGACCTCATTTATAAGAACTGTCATTAGATTTGTTTAGGTACTGTTATAGGTAAGAAATTCAAGTATTCCAGGACTTAATTTCAATTTCTAGAATTATTCTTATAATAGTAACCTCTTTTTTTGTTGTTTAATCTATTTAATTATTTCCACTCTCTTAATCAGTTCAGATAACTTAGTTAACTGCAGCAATTTCTTTACATTTGCACAGGCAAAATGTTGTCCATCAACAGACATCCTGAAGTTTTTTCTTCTAATCTGTAAACCAATATTTTCCACTGAAAGATTTAAAAAGTTTTAGTATATTTCTGCTGCACAGCTAAGTTCTCAAAAAAAGTGTAGGGCTGATTTATATTCATTTACCTAAATAAAATACATCTGCCAAATTATTTTACATCGTGCAGTAGTAAATTCATCACTAGAGCAGTAATGAACACCCTTCCAATAAGAAAAGTGTAAACACTGACAACTTCATTACAGCACATTCTGCCACACACCACTTCCCCACTCACAGAGTCACAGCCTCCAAGAGAAGCTTTGTGCTTCCTGGGAAAGAAATTATTTGTGATGAACTCACTACCACTACTACTTTTCTTTGCCCTTGTTAATATCTGGATCTCTTACACAAGAACTGCCTTTATTTATATACCTATATTTTGTAGGTATAAGATACATCCACTTATTTAGCTGCTTTATTTAGCCTCAACCAGAAAACCTGAATAGGTGAAAACATAAATCTGACTGGAAAGTTACTTGAGAAATTAAAAACTTCACGTTAACACAAAACAATTGACAGGATTTGTTTACATATATTATACCCATATTTTTGAAAATGTAGAACTTAAGTCTGCCTCATAAATTCCATCACCTTTAATTGTAAAAAGGCAGCCAGTGAATTATTTTTAATAATTTTTGATCAAGAGTGATCATAGTTTCTTTTTATCATTATATTTATAGCTCAGTTTTACACAAGTGGTAATATGAAAAGTCAGCTCTATATTATTTTGATTCATTGTTTTGCTATGTCTGTGACAAATAAATAAATCCATAGGTCAATAAGAACTCAAATAAATATTGTGTCAGCAAAGCAGCTGATTACATTATCTTAACAAATCTGATGTAGAGAAATGTATCTTAACAATTACTTTTTTTAGTGAACCTGATCATAGAGGTAAAACCTCAAAATTCTGTGGTTTTAATGCTGCTGGACTTACCAAAAATGATATTTTCTCTTGACTAAATACTCAAATTTCATCTGTTGGAATCCATTACTTTACACTAATAAGGAGTTTGCTAGAAAAAGTTTTGATGTGCTCTGCAGGGGCAAAAACTTTCAAGTTTGATGTAATAACAATCACTGCTAAAAACATACCTGTCAATATGTGGTCTTAAACCAATCTCTTTAAGAGAAGTATATCTCAGGTATTATTACAAGACACACTTTTAAATTTCCTATGAGCACTTTATTAAGCAGTTTATGTAGTGCTATTTTAACGATGAATCTACTGTTTCTTGCACAAAGTTTTCATTATCTTGATGACTTCCACATCTTTTAAATCTCATAAAGCATCTTCACAATTCTCTAAATCCATACCAAGATTTTTTGAAGTACCTCTTCTATTGGGCCTCGGTTTAACAAGCCATCACTAGTACTCAACTAAGAAAACCAGTTAAAAATAGCTGTCCAGAGTACCTGCAGAGGTGAATGATGATTTTAGTTCACTCTGTTGTGAAATAATTCTGCAAATTAAATAAAAGTAGTTGCATGTTGCATACCACATTGACATCTGTTTACCAACAAGGAGCTGGGCCTGTAATGTCCACCTATAACAGAGTTCAGGCTTCACCCTCTAAAAGTCATGGAAAACACAAAAAGCATGAAGTCATAAAAAGCAAGAAAGCACAGCAATTTTCTCTTCTTTTTAAAGGTGCTTATTTCAGACTTTGATTATAGTATATTTTACCTTTCAAAGCAAAAGTGAGATCCTTAAAGCACCAGCTGCCGGACAGCAGTACGTGTCCAAGGTCTGGTCTCCTGTTTGCACTCTGTTCTGCTATCAAGTTATACCTGGGCAGCCTTCCCCACCTTCCTCCATCCCACTGCTTCCATGGAGAAACACACAGCACTTTACAAATCCTTGTTTTCACTTTTTCTACACATGAATACTTTTGTGATAAAGCGTAGCAAATCTGATCTTGCCTCCTGCCTTCACCTTCACTCAAAGAGCTGAGATATTTGGACAGCAATCCAGTTCACCAAACCATTCAATGGGCATAGGATATCATCTTTGCCCACGTCCTGGGCTCTTTAAGAAAAGGGAGAGCCCCATTTTAGCACAAAAGGATGGGCAGACAGCCTCTGGGCTTGGACCTGCAACACAAGCGTGCTCTCACTGCACAGCCAGATACATTTTCATCGCGATACCTCAGACATTTTGGCCTGTGGGATCAAGAGAAGAAGAAAGAAGTGTTCACACCACAAACAGCCCCAAATAATTTGAAATGGAAGATAAAGAGATTTCCAGAAAAATGCTGCCCCCACTGACTAACATTCCTTTCTTCCTCCTGCAGATCAAAAGACCCTTCCTACCCTCAATCCAGCCATCAGGTTATAGTGATAAATTTTCAGTACTTCTCATCTGGTCCTTCTAGTAAAAGCTGTGCAGCCCTGTAAAACTATAAGACTCCACTGTACTTTTACTTAGAAGGTAACTTCATCTGAGAGATTCCATCTGGGACCCTCTGTTTCACAAACGAAGCCCAGTTCCTCAGTGAACATGAAGATACTTCCTTCTTTACCAAGGTCAGCTTTCCCAGAGAATTTCTTTTCAGCCTTCTGCCCTCCCACAAACAAGCACAGTGTTTCAAATGTAAGGACAGAAACAAGCATCAGACATGCAAACTTTTTAACATGTGAAACAGCAAAATCATCTGACTGCAGAGTAAAACAGCACCTAATTATATATACATGTTGTGCACCCAGTGTAATCCTTTATGATTCACTTCAAAAACAAAATGCTCCCCTTAAAAGATAATGTTTAAGTCTGTGTGCTTCCCATTTGAACAGTAGGGATTTCTCCAGCAGCTTGATGCTCCCACAAAACAAGAACTTCTTTCCTGTAATAATTCTATTTCCAGGAAATAATAGGCATCAACATGGCATGTGACAGTGGTTAAAAAATCAGGCTTTGAAGTGCTGAAGGAACAGGAGCTCTTTTTTAATGTCCAGAGCAGTTGTTAAAAATTATCTATCTAGTTGACTTTATTTTGTGCATTTCTATATGGCAAACTTGATGCAAAACATTTCTGCACAATTAAGGGAAAGTTTAATATTTAATCTTGTTTTTTCCATTCCTGGAGCACCTCATATCTCTTAGAGACACACCAGACAGAGCTAACCAAATGTCACTAGCTTCAGCTTTCATGAGTTTTTAAAAGTTATTTGCAATTTTCTTGTGCACCCATTTCTTACGTAGAAACAAACTTTTCATTCCATTTTCTTCCTGTTACATTTCCATTTCCAGTGGACTTCTTTTTAAAGATTCAGTGTCACTGAACCTCTGAAAAATTCTCACTTATTTCAAATTACCTATCACTTGTAACATGGAACAGACTTCCTTGGTTTCTTCCAGAATACTCAGGAATATACTTGTAGTAACCATAAAAAAAAAAACAAAAAAAAAACCAAGTGGCAGAAGCCCTCTTGATGCCCAAGGCGCAGCTTATAAGCAATTAAAAAAAAGCAGACACTGAATTTAGCATGAACCATTGATGCTAAAGAATGTCTGTAGCATGCTTCCTGTCCACAATGTTAAGTAGTAGAGGTGCAAACAAAATTCCACAGTTCTCAGAACAGTTTTGCATAATTTTGGATATAAAAAAAGACTTCTGATTAGTACCTTCCTGTGACTTTTCCATCTAGAAAATAACTGATACTCATTACCGATGGATTGTGCTGAATACAGCCATAATTTTATGATCTAATTATTATGATCTCTATTATAATCACAGTATATCGATTATGATCCCCAACATTTTTAAAATACTCTGATTTAATCAGACTCCCACTGTTTCATTGCAGGTGAGTGTCTATCCTTTAAACTCAATATATTCAATTACACAATATTTAACATCATATATAACAAACTTCATCACAGTTGACGACTGACCATCTTCTGTGGTGCATCTTATAATCAGGGTGTGTTCAGCCACTCAAAGTTGCTGCAGTTACTGACCCATTCTTAACATTATTGTTGCAAAGTTTGCATTCACTATACTGCACTAACGTGCAAAAAAATCAGTGTTTCATATCAGACAGCTCTAAAATTTCAGAGCTGGTCTACTCCACACAAAACATCACATCTCAGGACTGTGCTGGGCCTCATTATTGTGCAGCCTTGCAGCAAAGAAGGCCAATAGCATACTGAGCTGCATTAACCTGAATGTATGCAGTAGGTGCCCCTCTCTTTCCAACACCTGTGACATTGCACCAGGAGTACCCAGTCCAGTTTTGGGCTCTCCAGGACAAGAAATACAGGAACCTATTGAAGCAAGCCACTGCAGAAAGCCACCAAGACACAAAGAGGACTGACTGCACTACCTGATGTACTATGAGATGCCTAGAGAACAGGGTTTTTTCATCCATAAGCACAGGAGGTGAAATAAAGACATTTCTGTCTACAGCTATCTAGTGGAGCGCTACAAAGAAGATGGAGCCACACCCTTGGCAGATGTGTACAGTTTCAGGAGAAGAGACAAAGACAGAAGCTGGAATAAAGGCAACTCCAACTGAATATTAGGAAAACCTCTCTTGCCATGAGGTGGCCAAACGCTACAAGTTGGTCAGCTGACTGTGCAAGCTGTAGAATCCTCATGGAGATATTCAAAAGCTAATTTGACATAGACCTGAATACCTGATCTAGATGTCCCTGCTTCAGCAGTGAGGGTTGGATTAGATGATCTCCAGAGCTTCCTGACAACCTCAGCTGTTTTGTGATTTGAAGCAAGTCATAGCCTAAGCCTCTCATGACATTATACAGTAAAATCAGGCCTTGGTCAAGACTGGTGATAGATGTTCTAACCTGAAAAGAAATCAAACTGTTTCCTGCACTTCCAAATTTGCTGTGGAAGAAATCCAGTTTCCCTTCACTCTCTTTCCAACACAGTCCTGTAGGTTTCTGAACTCTATTTATCTTGCAAAAAAGTGTACTCTACACAATGATTTTCTGGAATACAACTACCATTTTCCCTCTCAAGATGACAGGAAATGTGCCCACCCAACTTTCAATTCCCCCTCGTGGAACTCTCCAAATCTCTCCTCCTGATTAAAGACCTGGTTATCAGACCACTACTATACAATTAGTTATGGATACCAACCTCCTGATGAACAGCCTTCCACAACTCATCTTTCACCTCCCTTTCCTTAAACAAATCAATTACTGGATTATTGGAATTATTTCAAGCTAGAACTCAAGGAAGAGCAAATTGTATACCTGCTGCTACCTAGATAAACCTGAAGCCTTTCTAGTAGTGCCAAGTCTACATTGATACAACTGAAATACATGACTTCAAATACTAAAGCATACAATTAGTTAAACTTACATACATGATAACTTATCTCTGCTAACATGCAAACTTAGATATTTATGAAAACAGTTATTACAAATCAATTCTTTCTCAAAAAATTACATACAGAAATTATATGGGCCTGATACTGCATACCTTTGACAAAAGTGATCAATGCATATTTTGATTACATACCCTTTAAACTAACACCCATATTACTACTAGTTGATGTTGCTTACTTTTGTCATGTATAAAATAGCCTGCATCCTGGTCTAAAAGTTTAATACATACCGAAGTTCACACATATTCATTGCAATTTTCAAGTCAGCACCGCAATTAATTTTATGCCATTGGGGTTTCACCAAGCAAAAATAATATCCAAGCATTTAGTTTTGCCGAATTCAATCTGTTTAATATGCACTTTGCTTGATCATTAAAAAAATAAAACTTCAAATAGGAGTGTAAAATTAACTGAGTTACAGAAAACCCTTTCCAACAAATGAAGAATAAACATCAATTAAAACTATGAACTCTTCAAAGCAGGCACTCTTTTTTTTTTTCCTAGGCATTGTCCATACAGTCCAAATAAGGTCTTCCTTAATCATATCAACACAAGATAAAAACACATTAGGTAGGCAGGGTAATTAAGCTATGACACATCTCATATCCCTTCACGAAATGCACTTAAAACAATAGTAGCCAAAACTATTTAACTGAGACCATTTTCTTCAACAACTTTTTAAGTGAGAGAATCACCAAGGAGACTTGCTACAGCTTCCAGAAACATTCTACATAACAATGCAAGAACAGGAGTACCAGGTCAGACCAGTGTTTCCTGTATCCCATCCCCAAGAATCCTCAAGAGCAGCTGCAAGGAACAACATAAGAAAAGTAACAGCATCTATAATACACACCCAAAGTCTCCATCCAATCATTTTCAGAGCAGGCATTTCCTCAAACAGATATGTATTTAGTAACATTCAGTGGATTACTCTGTCATTAATTTGTTCCATCTCCTCTGAATTTCATAAAAGCTATTCACACTTTAATACATTTAAAAGACATCACTTCTCTTACAGGAACTCAGCATCCCAGATCAACCAAGCACCCTGACAAAATACTGATATTAGCAGCAGTAACAGTAGTATTAACACATCCACTATGTAATCAAATACCACAGGACAAAACCTCTGTCCTGAGCCCCCAAAATCAAGTATCGAATAACAGATAGAAATATTTAAAAGCAATAAGACAACAGCAGCTTGCATCACAAGAAGTGATATCTAGTTAGAAGTAGCTTGATGCCTTTGTAGGCATTTCAAGTAAGTAAAAACTTGGGAAGAGACATGAATCCAAAAGGTCATGTCAAAAAGGAATCCTAGTCCAAGCATAAGGTACAAAACAAATCCGTGTTTGCAAAATAGTAAATGGGCAACAGGACTGGTGTTACAACTTGACGAAAACCTTGACAAAGAGAAACAGTATGATAGAGCTGGGTGAAGAAGGACTTGAAACTTAGGGCAAGATACTAATATTTCATGCACCAGAGAAGAAACGTCAGGGGGGACATAAAAAGACATGGCAAGTGTGACTGTCTGTCACTCTGAAAATGATCTCTGTAAGATCATTCTGGATAGACAGAACTGAAAAAAAAATATTTCTCAATGGTAGTCAGGATGAGTGTTTAACTGAGGAGTAGGCAAGAAAGCATACAGCAGGGATGTTAGGCAGAAAAAGCCTGCAAGACTTTGATGCAGTCTGAATGCAAAGAACTTCATAATAGAACAAAACAGTTACACTAGGTCAGTAAAAAAACAATATAGCAGAGAAAGAGCATCTCTTTCCATGATAGTCCATGTCAGCATCCAGCAGTCAGCTGTGTAAAAACTTCCTGAAGTTGAGTTGCATCATCACCATCACACTTAACAGCTCCTCAGAGATGTAATAGAGTAATGCCTGATGCATTTTTAAGCCTGTTCATATTTTGACCTCTAAAACACCCTTTGGCAAGGAACCCCACTGAGCAATTCAATTGCATGCTACATGGTAGGATGGAAGGGATGCACACAGAAAAGCCACGAAAACGAAAAAAACAAAACAAAAAATTACAACTTCTGTTAAATATTTTAAAACTGCTTCCTGAGAATTACACAGAATACTTCCTTGTTCTCATAATATTAAAGTTAATGAATATTGTTCCCTCAACCTTCTTGAGGCCTCCCCAGTCATCTCTCTTCCAAGAGGAAGTATTTTACTTTAACTCCTCCTCTGACAAAACTCCTTCCATGTATCTCATCAGCCTCTATGCCCTTATGTCAAACTACAGTATCTTTCTGAAATAATGATAACAAAAATACACACCACAGATAGATTTCACACACTGGATTTATGGATTGGCATTCATGTTTTCGGTTTGTTTTTCTACTTCTTTCCTACTCACACCAAATAATCTCTTTGCCTTTTTAACTACTATGCCACGAGGAAGAGGTCTGCATCAGTGAGACTGCCAAATTACAGACCTCTCCTAACAGGCAATATAGCAGTGTTAACTTGAAAAGTAGATGGAGGGCTTGTAAAGAGCTCTAGGAGATATATTTTGACTAAAGGAATCTAAGCTAGGCAATAAGGAGATGACAGAGAAGCAAGACTACATTTTCATTGAGATAGATATATCATAAGCCTGTGAATCATCTGCAGATAGATGATACTTAAATTGTCTTTCCACATAAGATTATGCAAAGATGAAGAGCAGAATAAGGGGGAAAAAGGGGGCGGTTGAGAGACAACATGTTACAGAACTCCCACACAAAGCTGGGTAATGAATGAGAAAGATCCTCCAAAGGATGTATTGAAGATGTTATCAAAGTATCCAAAAGCAGCAGAAAGATGACATTTGCCAAGAAGTCACAGGGTAGAAAGAACAGGGACATGGTCAACTGTTTTCACAGCTGGCTGGCAGGTTGAGAGGATCAAAGCTTAAGACTTAAAGTGCAATTTACAACTGTTAAAGTGATCTTTGAAGTCCATATCTTGCTTGGAGAGACAGTCTCAAAAGTGATCCAGTGCAATCATCCCACTTGGTCACACGTGCCTCTGCTCTGCCTTTCAGCATGGCCCTAGCGCTGCAATGCACTCCGCACTGTGCCCGTGTCTGCCTCAGGGGCACAGGGCCATAGCACGATGCTAAAAAGCTGCTTTATTCATAGTATTGCAATACCCAGGGCTTTTACTCAGCAACTGAATTTGCCTTGTACAGCCCTCTGAGTAGAAGATCACATTGACCTGAGCTATTACGAATTCCCACTGGAAGTGAGTACTACACAGCTTTACAAGGCTCTGCCAGGAACCGGGGCGCAAGCGGAAGGACAGCCCCACTGCTATGGATCTGCATCGCCTTTTGTTACCCATTGCCAGATCAGTCAACCACATCTGCAGTCTTCTGCTAAGGTTTCTCTTGCCAGAGAAAGAAGTTACTAAAAAAATTTAACAAGTACAGTTTCCCACCCTGAATTCTCTTCAAAGAATTGGTCCATGAAGTGGAACAGGCCAGAACAAAATTCCTACTTAATTTTTTTTTGATCCTCCTATTCTTCTCTATTTTGCATTCACATCTCCCATGAAAGATGCTTTGTAGATGGGCTATGTGATTGCACAACAGCCAAAATGGGTAAGAAACTCTATCAACTAACTTGTTTTCCAACAATGGCATGTGTGCATGCAAATGTCACAGATACTTATATACATCAACCACTTCTGAAAATACAAATGGAAATAACAGTAACCTTCCAAGCTCTCTTTTTCATTGCACACAGCAAAGAAAAAGAAAAAAAAACCAAAACCCACCACCATTCTTACTGATATACTTTATTTATTAACATTTTCTGTCCCTTAGAAAAAAGATCAATTAATTATAATTAGCTCCCATTTGGACAATTTTGTGTATAGCATTCATATCAGCGACATGCTGAAAAAAGAGCTAAAATCAACACATACATCTTCTTAAGTGAAGACTTGGATAAAACAAAGTCAGGCACTTGGTTCCTCTTTCATTCCATATGACACACAGCTGCATCAATCCCATCAGGAAACAGGCAACAGGAAATTCTTAACATTCTGAAGAGAAATCTAAAGATGTGTCTCATCACCCTTCCTCCTGAAAGTGCTTTTCGATGTTTCAAAGTGCTAAAAGATGTTTATGCAAGTTATAAAATTATTAATTACTTTGCTTAGCTTTTAAGCAGCTATAGGCCTCATTAAGTAGCTAACAAGGAGACAAAATTTTTTTTCTTTTTATAAGTTGCCTACATTTTTTCATTTCCTTCATCTCAAAATGTAAATTGTTGAGGAAACCTTGACACCTACGGACAAAATCAAAGCCTAGTACTCCAGCTATTGGAAAACGTTCCTTCATAATGTGCTGCTCCTGTGTTATTAGTGTTTTCAACTACAGCTCTTGCATATATAATTCCATTATACTTTTATAAATCACCATTTTGAAAAATGCTTTTGAACCATTAATATATTTTCCTGGTTAAAATTCTTTGAGATGTTCTTAACAAGAGCCTTAGATAATGAATTTGGGCAAACTCTGGAACAGTCTTTACAGTATTATCATTCTCATTAATTTTCAGAACTACCCACTGTGTTGAGATGATTGTCATGGGCCTAAGACTTCAATTTGGCTAAATATTTTTGCATATATTTCAACATATAAGTAACTAACAGATGTTTAAAATGTTAAGTTCACAGTCTAGAAACAGTTAAATATTTACTATAGTATCGTAATTTGGTTTTGCACTAATTTTTATTTTTCTGCTTCTATCTTTAAGTACTCTTTTAGAGTCCTGCTTGGCTGAAGGCAAAATGCTTTAAAACAACATCACATGAAAACAAAACATACTTGATTTAGTAAATACAGCTGTGTTTAAAAAAAAAAGAAAAGAAAAGAAATAAACACTTTAAGGTACCACAAATTAAAAACAGAGAAAAGAAGAGAAAACATTTAATGTAGAAATGTTACTTTTACCTAAGGTCCAGGCTTAATGTAAAACCTTTTAAATTGTTTGCATAATAAAAGCTGTAAATTCATGTTTTATTTTTGCTTTAAAAACCTTATACATTCTACTGTCTTACACCATTCCTAGAAGGCTCTATTAGATGAAAACAAAATTACTTAATACACAGCATATACAGTATCTTACTTTAGTCCAAAATATTATTTTCTTTGCCTTTTTGTCTTTTTTTTGTTTGTATGGGGTTTTTTTTTTTTGGGGGGGGGGGAGTTTGTTTTGTTTTATTTTTTTGTTATCTTTGAATACTGCTTCTTTCCATTGTTTCATCCTTAACCATTCACATATCAGAGCAATAAGTATTTCATTACTGGTTTATCTGTCCAGAGGCTTGAGAAGCAGTAACAATTAACCCTCCCTTCACAGTGATTGATACAGGCTTTGCTTTCAATTTGTTCCACTACACAGATCATGAAATTCTGAATGCGATCATCCTTATTGACCTACACTTTCAAACACACGGCTACAATGAGATGAAAGTAATTATTAAAAGGAACACAGGACTACTCAATGCTGAAACAAAGTCTTGAAAAATCTTTTAGATGACCTTCTCATAAAACTAGCATCTTTTGATGTGAAATAAAATGATGGATTTTCTTCATAATCTGGAAATAGTCAAGGTAAATCTGATCAAGGTACAGTATCATTATATCACATAAGCCCAGTTCTAATGTCACATCAGCTCATCTGACCCAATAAACAGTAACTTCAACCAGAGTGATCATAGTAGGATCACGCCCTATACATTTTAAAAGTTCCTCTGTCAGCTTTATTTTACTACAGCTTTGCTTGAAATGTTGTGTTGAAAACGACAGGACAGTAATTTCTATTCTATTGTAGTCTGTTTCAAAAAAGAAACGGTGTTTCTTTTTAGGATTCTGGACTTCTTGAGGCACCTAATGTAAATAAGTAGAGAGGAAATTCAGACTGCTAAGGAAAAATGAGAAACTCAAGTCAGATTTCCATCATCAGCTGAGATGAACCAAGACCTATACACATCACTGCTGGAGACTTAGTGCAGTGGAAAACAAATATTTTTCATAAACCCTGGAAAAATAACCCCACAAAATATTAATTTCTTTTAACTGATACATTTTTAAAAATTAAATAGGATTGGTAGGTGAACAGTAATGATAGAACTACTTAAAAATGGGATGCAGTCAAAGAAAATCAGGATAGAAAACTGTGCAGAAGGATGTTCTTACAGGCCCGAGGCTCTAATCACAAAACAAAGTGATGGAGATGAACCAATACTGCATGGATTAGCAATGAATTATTTTGAACCATAATCATGTGCCAGCACAAAGGGGAGGTAAAAACTAGCCATTACTCACAAGCTGATCTGCAGATAAGAAGAAAAAATAAGTGAAAAAGGGAAGAATTTATATGCTAAACTGAGCCAGGAGAATAATGAAAATCTTAAACGTTGTTACACTTCAAGTAACATTATATTTAATGTCTTTCATGTACTGTATAATGTTGAGTATTTACACAATAGAGTCTGTAAGACACTAGGGCTAAAGCAGGGTTAAACTGGATAACTCTTCTGTAAATTGGTACTGCATAGTAGTATGTGCTGAAAAATATCCTAACAGATGAGTCAGTTTCAAAATAGCACACATGGGCACTAATTTCTCCCACTGTAAAACTGCAGGAAATACATATATATATACATGCACAGATAGAGAGTGGTACAGGTATATGAAAATGTGTAAATATATATACACACTTCTGTATACACAGGCATATATAATGAGAGATTTAATTTCCATTAATCCATCTGAGAGTTAAGCATCACCGTCTTAAGATTCAATGTTAGTTTTCCCTTCAGGAGAAGAAAATGTTAGAAATAATTTTGTGAGAAAAGAAAAATCAAAACTGCTATCCACAAAGATTCCTGAGATTCTTATGAACAGACTGTTTAAATGAAGAGCACTTTAATCAGTAGAGGAATCCTCACGTTTCTAATGTCTTGCTGTGCATTCTGCAGGTTATAGTAGCAGCTGGTAGAGGTCATATATCTTTTGTGAGCATCCCAAAAAGGCTCACTGCCAGACTGTTAAATTATGAATAAGCAATGAACAAAAGAATGCAGATACGGTGGTGACAAGATAATCCAAGCAAATTTATCTATGACAAATTTCACAGGATTAACAAATTACATTTACACAGAACAATAAAAATGAGGAGGGGAAAAAAAAGAAAAAAAAAAAAGATGAGCCTACTTTTCGCTCACAGCATTAGAGGGAAAGAAAATCTCCATTCCAGTACATGTATTTACATTTAACATTAGATAAAGTAAGACATAGCTTAATGAACATGAGCAACTAGCTCATTTCCTTTCAAGCAAATACATATTCTGTATCTATCTAATATATAACATATGCCTGCACTTTGCAGTATACAGGTATATAAGTCAGTGGAAAATCCTTTAACGTTTTCCTCATAATTTGTAAGAAGCAGAACAAATATTGGAAACTCTAATTTTGCTTTTCAGGCAAAGTATCTTTCCATTCTCTGTCAGTTAAAACACACTTTTCCCCTTAATCACTTTGGGTCTTTTTTCCTATTTGAATTGAACAAATATTGCAATAAATTCTAATTTCCACAAGAAACAAGTCATGAATATTATTTTTTTTTGCAGTAGTACTATAATAAACATTTTTTAAAAATCATTACTAAAGGAATTCTAAATCCATAATATAAATACTGGCTGCTCCTAAAGATAGACATTCAGTATGTCAAATAATCTGGGGGGAAAGTAAAGGAGATTTGCAATGTTTGCTACATCCTGCAGTCTCCTGTTCTGGTTTTTGAAAGTGATACAAAAAAATTGAAATACTACTCTTAAAAAGTATGGAATATCAGTTTCAAAATTGCAGTTCTGTAGAGAAGCATTTTTCTTCATATTTAAAAAGGAATAAAAGGAAAGACAGCATTTCTTAGCTAGGAAATTTGAGCGTAAATAGAGTGATTTATAAAAGAAACAGCATATATGTTTGACAGATCTGGAATCAGCTCTATCTTTTCTATCATGCTTCTCATCTGAAATATATTTTCTGGCACCTCCATTTATTTCCTGTTGTTTGTTAATCTGAAACAGTTGTTTAGTAAAAATAGATCCTGAATAAATATGGGCCTTCTGAAACCATATGCATCATTTATGTATCAAATACATGTTCTTGTTACAGAGCACTGCCTACAAACAGGAAAGCTCACTATTAAAGTGAACATCCAATTAAGATACTTTAGTAAACTACTTGGATTCTGCAAACAACTACTTGAGTACCATTCATCTAGCTCATTCAGCCAACGGAAAAAATTACTGTACTTTTCATTTTTCACAAGTACAAGTTTTGTTGTAAAACTGAACAGCAGCTCAGAAGGAATAAATACATAAACTAGCCCAAAGTATTTGTTTCGCTTTTTATGTTCATCTTCTATTTATTGCTTAGCAAGAGAAAACAGGTTTGTTTTTTAAAATGCAGCTGTTTTCGAGAACCTCCTATCCATACTGTTAGCAATTTATGCAAAGGTGAAGCAAACATGCCAATCCTACATCTAACTATAGTCAGACAAATAAAATCAGCTACTATTTTTTCAGCTGTGAAGGTTGAAGGATAAATACCACTGGCAGCTATTCTCTTTTTTTTTTTTAATACTTTTTCCCTTTTAATCCTGCTGCCAGCACTGTACAGATTCAGTCACTCACTTCTTTCTATTGACCTCAACCTTGACCTGTGAAAACTGCCCACTTACATTTTCTTCCCACAAATTAACAAATTCTGCCTCCCATCATCTCTAAGAAAAAAAAGCTTTTAAACAAATATTTTTCTAAAATTCGGTATACTATACTTTTGCTAAATGAATTACAGCTTTGGCACCTAACTCATATAAGCCTAGGTTGTGAGTAAACTAATTGTAAATGTGAATTTGCACATGACTTTCAAACATGACATTTAAGAAAGAGGGAAAGAATATCCCCCACCCCCTATTCTGATATGTAAATACAGAGTTACAATTTATAAATATACAGTTCTGTGCCTAAATTTCAGCAAAACTATAACCCTTTAGTGTTTCACCCAAAATGACTGTTCAAAGACTATTCATTACACAATAAAATTCAGCTTAAAACAATGTAATATCTAATGAAGCCTGTTCTAAATTTCTCTTGGAGACAAAATTCCCAGGCAAGTATTTCAAAGGGAGCCTATAGAATTTAGGTGCCCATATTTCACTAAAATGCAGTATGTGTTGAATGCCTAAATCCAATAGGCTCTTCAGAAAATCCAAGCCCCTGGGACATTATCGTAGATTACGTACATACATATTATTCTGACTATATCCCCTAAGTTCATTATATACATATGTAAACCTAACATGCCTGCAGGTAATGGAACAGTACTTTTCCACTTAAATTATTTAACATAAGTGTTGAACTTCTATTATATATCAAGTTAACAGCTAATTTTAAATTGCAATCAAGCCATTCTCTGAAAGCACTTTATTTCAGTGGAGGTTTGGCCTGTAAAAGAAATGTAAATCCCTCTAATGAAGGCAGTGTAATCTTTGAATACACAGTCAAAATGGGGGCTGGAATTTTATTCCTAATGCTAACATTGACATCTTTTGCCACTTCTGCTAGTTCTCAAGAATCTTTTGTGTGTAACTATCTCATGAGTAAAACATGTAGAACAGCATTTTCAGAGCTTTCAAAGCATGCAAAGCCAAATAAAGAAACATATCTGCAGAAATACTCAGTATTAATATTAAAGTCCTCTTCAGATATTGGATGACATCAATGAGAAGTTCCCAAGAACAGACAAATGACAGAACGTGACAGAACAGTGGAAGTCCAAAATGCAACATACAAGACAGGCTGGGAAAAGAGCCTGTAAGAAAATCTTCAAAACTCTGCTTTCAGTAATCTGTTTCACATTCTTTGTAACATATCACTTGTTCTTTAATGTGCCTGGCTCTCGCCTGCATGTAGAGTGCCGGGTAAGGGCTGGCATAACTCTCAGTATCTAGCTGCAGCAGGCTGAGATCAGGATCTCCTTGAGAATCACTCCATTTTTACTTGACAATCTCAAGACTTTTGCGTTTTACAATAACACACAGAGGCAAAGTTCACTCCTCCTCTCACTAAGTGTATTTGTCATTGCGATCTCTCTGAGGAAAAATTCACATCTATTAAATTATATGTTAAAAATACTTTTATCCTTGCTTGTGATTCTCTGTAGCATACTTTAATTGTGTACATAATTTCATTTGGGACTTTTCTAAAGATTAAGGTACAACTCGAACCTAATATTCTCCCAAAGACGGGGTCCAGTTCTGCCAAGTTAGAGACACAAATACTATCCTACCCTTACTGTACCTTCTTTGTCCTGTGTAATATACTTCTGTGGCATACAAAATTAACGAATATTTGTACTACTCAAAGTCCTGTTCAATGAATGGCACAACGGTCCTATTCATTTGACTAGGACTTTGTGTATTGCAAAACCACTGCTCGAGCTAGTCACAGAACAATGCTCTAGTCATATAAGACATGGCAGCAACTATTATATTCTTACTATGGCACATCTTCTTATGCAGCAAAATACAATATTATTACAAATTATCCTTATTATGCAAAGTCCTATTAAACAAAAAGTCGCACACCTCATTCGCACTAATGGGATTTTGTATGTTAAAGATAACATACAGTAGCCTTATAAATATTACATAGAAAGAAATTGCCTCTTCTGAAAAAATGCAATTCTTTTGAAATGAATTTTCAAAACATTTTGTCTCATGGCCTTAAATCTTTGGCAGTTTCTTAAAAAAAAAAAGCCAAACATTAAGCATAAGCAAACAAACCAAAGAAACAAACGACTCAGGTGAAAATGCAGTCTTTGCTATGTACCTTAAAAATATCCTACGTTAAGAATATATAAACAAATTTCCAGGGTGATATCCTGCAGAAGAAGTTTGTTTGATTCATTTTAAATGAATCAAACAAACTTAGCAGCATAGTCATGTCGCTATGACTATGCTGAAAACACAAGATGAGGTGCTTTTATATCTGCAAGAGCTACTGCTGATAATATAAAATTGATCTGATGGAATAACTGAATGTAAGGTTTATTCACATGACATGAGATGAGATGAGATTTCAGGAAATGGTTTCATAGCAGTAAACAGTTATTTAATTGCTAACAAATGAACTTCTGCCATGTTGGTTAAATGGCTTCATTCTACTGACCTCGGTGTGAGAAGAAATCATTCCAAAAATGTTAATAAAATGGTAACAGTTAGTTTTCATGATCAGTATCAGTTATTCAAAATTCTTATCTTAGAATACATTTTCCAATAAAAAGGATATGGTTATAAAGATCATTCTATGAAACAAAAAAATTTAAACATTCTTTACTTTCTAGGAAGTATGGTGATGAAACTAACACCTAGAATGTCGATTTTCAACAACTGTTTTACATCACTCTTGCAGTAAAATTCCCATCTGGGCTGGCAACTTGTGTGCCAAGTTTCAAACAAATGTGATTTGAAATTGCCAGTATATTAGACTCTGAAACTCAAGTGAGATGCTAATAAAAAGAGATGGGTACTGACAATAGATCCTCATATTCTCTTTAAAAAACCTATGGCTCTAAGTGTTGTATTAATCTGTTAACAAAATTCTCTAATTATTTGTAAATTACTTATAGTACAGCATTAGAATAAATGCCATCAAATTATTAGAAAACAAGCTAACTGGATAGTTTGTAAGAAGAAACAGTTGTGCTGTAAAGAATGTAAAAATGGTGCTGCAGACAAAACCTTGTTATTCAGAATCCCATTAGTTACTGAAAATACCTTATATAAGTTTTGTTGATCAATACTCTCATGTGAGCTCTAAATAATGTATGATTCTAGTGGAGAAAAATGCAGCAAATCAAATATGGTGGGAGAATGTTTCAAATTATGAAGAGTAGTATGACTGCTAATCCATAAATCAGAAATCAGAAAGATTGTTGTAATGTGGGAGGGCTCTATTTAATAAAGGTCATTATAACTCCTGGCTCTAGAGCTATAAGATCTAATATCCTCTCTGGTAGCTCTATGATATGCCCATGCATTACTGTTCTTGTTGACAGTCTGTTGCCTTGGAAATATTTCATTATTTCAGTTTTTCCATTTGTAGACCCTTGGCCTTGTGATATGAAGGCCACCCTATTTCATACTTTCGATTATCATTTAAGCAATCTTCTGGAGCTATTTATATAAAAGCAAGTGTTAGACAATGCATATCATCATTTATCACTGCTATGTTTAAGCCCATGCTCTAGAAAAAGTGCCAAAATAAAGGTTTTTTCTCTTTCACTTTAAACCAATAGCACTCCAATATTATGAGAAGCTATACAAATCAATGCTGGCATATCATATGCATGACGCTTCTTTCTATTTCATTTTCTTGGGTGTATATCCACACCATTGAAAAAACTAAACTGCTGCTGTAACTGTAAAATCTGCTAACACTCACAGTTAAAAGAAAATCAAACAAATCAAACCATTTTCATACATCCTTTTAAGAACCTAAACAGGTGAAAAAAAGTTTCAAAACTGTTCAAGTGCCTGTTTGCATCATAGACTACTACTTTTTACATGTTTTGTAAGCATATTTTTGCTTGAAAAAATGTAACACAATCTACTCAAATATTTGCAGTAGTGAAGACTAAAAAACAATGTACACAAAGTTAGTTTGGAGGATTCTTAACCTTGAGAACTAGTTTACTGAAGTAGTAGCTAAGACACTGCAAAACCCTTTCATAAGTGATATGCTCCTGTATTTCAAATATCTTGGCTCCCACAGATGAAAGGATATGTACAAAGACAGCTAAAATAGTTACACATAAGGCTTCATGAGCACATTACATGACTTTCAATAAAATGTACAACAGTATCTGTTTATTGAAGCATTGATCCATTTTCTCCAAAACTTTAAGGAATAAACAGACTAACATTATTTTTGCTACAAAAAAGTCATCAATTTCTACATGCAATACTTATACCAAAACTATCCAGAGCACTGCACAGAGTGATAACAAAGTGAACCCCTAAGGGCAAAAAACAACTTCTTGGACACTAGGCCAGGTTTGTGGCTATTACTGTTCTAGGAATTTAGACTACCTTTTTCCCCTGAAATGATTACACCTCCCACTCCCCACAGGGAAAAACTACTCCGATCCAACCTTTAAAATGACAGCATCAGAGCTGAACAAGAAGATGCTATTAAAGGGCATTAAATTAAATACAGTATATCCTCCTACAACTTCAATCAGAATTTCAGACCAAGTGTTATTTAGTTCAGCTCTCAAGTGGAGCAGAATAACAAATCGCGCACTTTGATTTACCTTCTCCGAATGCCAAATGGAGACAGGTGATAAAGAAAGCACTCATGCACAGGCTATGAAGTTTCCCCTAGAAATTAATTCTATCTTCAAGATTCCTATCTCAGAGAAATTCCCAAAATGGCACACAAATATGCTTCTGCTGGAGAGATTACTGAAGCTATCCTGGCAAATACACTTAGCACTAATATAGTAACATTCTGAGAAAGAAGACAGCAGAATTGTTTGTTGTGGGGGGACAGGACTTATTCCTGTGAATTGTTTTTCCAACAAAGAACTCTGCAGGAGAAAAACCTGCTGCTTTAAGTGTTATTAACACAGTAGAAACACCTTTGCAGCCACTGGAACGAAGATTTCTTTTTTTAATGTTTATAGTTGAAAATGAAAGTCTGTAGTTAAGTCATTGACATCTAAGGATGCACTGTTTTCCCACTACGTGTATCTCCTAATTTTGCTACATATCAATATAGCTTTGTCAAAGTGCAACAGTTAACACTAATGCATCTAAGACAAGCACACTAACACTTCGGTGGTGAATATGAGATGTACGGGTTTTTTATGCCACACAGTCTGTTTTCTTAGGGAAAATGGCACAAAATCTTAGACAAAATCTGTGGGGTTTTGAAGTTGTACTAGAAACGTTGATCATTCTAAAATATGCAAGTATGAAATTAAAGCTAAAGTACTTTCGTTTAAATATTTTTCAGACTTATTTGTGCTGTGAAATATAAGCCGACTAACATATGATCCAGCTACTTTTAAAGGNGGGGGGGATCTCCCGGCCCCGCGCACACACAGACAGACACACACACGCGCGCGCCCGCCCCACAACGCGCCCCGCCAAGCACCGGCTCCGGCAGCCGCGGCGGTGCGGCCGCCGGAGCGGGGCCGCTGCTGCGCGGCTTGTTTTGAGTGTCTGTGTGTGTGTATGTGTGTGTG
>VWZV01003987.1:184937-234293 GCA_013397155.1 Irena cyanogastra
CAGGTTGCTTGCTCGCTTGCTTGCTAGCGCTGCTGCTGCTGCTGCCGCTGCCGCCGTCCATAAGCCGAGGAGCGGAGGGAGCCGGGGCCCCGCCGGCCCCAGAGACATGCCCAGCGCAGGCAGCGGCGGCGGCCGGCGGCGGCGGCGGGAAGAGCTAGCCGCGGCGCAGCGCCGGCGGGCAGCCCGGCCGCTGGCATCGCCCGGCAGGTGCGGCACACGCACACACACACTCTCACACACACACACACACACGCACGCACACGCACTCTCCCGCACACTCGCACCCACACCCCCGCGCCCGCGGGTCGGGCTACGCGGGGTGCCAGGCCATCGGGCTAGCGGGGCGGGGGCGGGGGAGGGAAGGAGTGGTGTCAGGGATCTCCAGGCTTGACCGCTGTGAAAGTATTTCTGGGCATTTTCCAGATGCTTTCCCAGCTCCGCTCCCGCTCTGCGTGCAAGGGACACAGCCTCTGCTGCCGGCGCAACAACGCCACTCAGTTGCAGTTTCGCACACTTTCTTCCTCTGGAGTCTGGGCTCCAGCAAGGAAGAGGAGCAGAGGGAGGCAGGGACTCTCCGCGGGCGCAAAAGCGCGGCGGGAACACACCGGGCACAGGCAGCGTGTCACCCGTGGGCTTCCACGGCGGAGGACGGGCTCGGGTGGGAGGAGGGGGCCGGGGGATGCGACGGCCCCGCGACCCACGGAGCCGTACGCGGGTGTGCCCTGAGCCAGCCCGGCCGGGTCGGGCCGGGGGAAACCCGCGCATCCCCCGGCCACCTCCGAGAACGTGCCCGCACTTCCTGAGGGTGGGCATCGGGTACCAGCGAGATAAAAAGGCGTAATGCTGGAAATGTGAACTTAGAGTGATGACCCGCTTTGTTGCCAAAGGGTGTAGCACTTCACGCGGTTTTATTGGAGATTATGAAACTAATCATGAAGAAAAGGAGCGGGGAAAAGAAACCGCTACCTTAATCGTTCCTTCCAGGACACCAGGAGAACTCGAGCGCTGCTGGGCCTTAGAGAAGAAATCACTCGTTCACTTAAAGCTTTTCATCTCCAAGGTAACTTTGTGGCTGCTCTGCTGCTCCCTTGGAAATACAGATGCCCGGGCCTGATCCTGCTCCCTAGGATAATCCAGCGGGCTTCCTTGGGAAAAGAGGCAAGCCCGGAAGGTCGGCCGCATTTATTCAAGAAAAACGTTTCCGCGACTACTCCAAAAGTTTTCTGGGGGGAGGGGAGGAGGCAGGGGGCCAAGAGCGTGTGCGAGCCGCAGGGCACAGCCAAGGGGAAGAAGTTAGCAAAACACCTGAAGTTTGGCTGCGGGGCGCCGTAGGATTTCTTCCCGCAGGAGGCAACCGGGCCGGCGTAACTTGGCGCAGGCGGCCGGCGCGTAGCCCGGGGCCNGCAATAGAGTGAGGAGCTGTCGTGTCTGCCGTATTTTAAGCGTTTTGAGAAAGCACGGAGGAAAATCGTTCGACGTAAACCACGCTGTTTCATCCATAACATAGAGTGAAAATTTGGAAGGAGTGCATAAATGTTTCTTCTCTTAGGTTAGTGTACGAGGCATCCAGACTGGTCTGGATTCCTGGTAGTAAAAGTACTTGAATATCTATTAAGTACTGTTTGGATTAGAGGTGTTAGTAGTTTGTCAGAGAAGTATTGCTTTTATAACTTCTTCCTGATTACAGACTGATAGAACCAAACTATTAAACCCGAAGTACTAAAAAAATTGTATGCTGCCTTGTCTACATAATTCTGTTTAACTTAAAGTCTCCAGAGGTCTCTTTCATTTGTCTAAAAGCCAATCTGACATTTCTGACCCTTGACTTCCCCACTTCACAGACTAAACTATTGTGATTGCTGCCTGTACTTCCTCGTTAAAGTGTCCGTCAGTTTCCATTGTAATTTAAATATTTTATAAGTGACAAAAATCATACAGAATCCATAAAAAGAAAGAAACTTTAACCCATTCTTTATAACTCTCACTTTTTTTTTTTTTTNCTTTTTTTTTTTTTTTTTTTTTTAGTATATAAAGTATTGGTGTGTTTGCTTGAGCAAAACAAGACTCCTGTTTAGTTTCAAATATTTCTTAGCTAAGAACGTCCTTAGGTATCATCAGAGCTTATGTCAGGAGTATCAGCTCCCTATTAACTCTCATTTGATAAACCCTACAAAAGTTACCATCAAACGTTTTTTACCACAGGCATCAAAACTATGGGAAGCAACACAAAAGTTGCTGAACGCCAGAGCAGGCAATGGTCAGTTATCTAAATCTCGCTCCTAAACCAATTAAGTTTGAAATGTTATGCTGAAACTTCCTACTTTTTTTTCTTTTACATCATAGGGATGTTTAGTTTGGACGTTTAAGATTACACAGCATTTTTCTCGGTGTTTAATTTAATGCAATAGTGGAAAGCAAGATACTCGGGACAGTGGCCTTTTTATTGCATTTAGAGAAATGTAAACGTTTTGTTCCGATTTCAGTAGATCTGTTGTCGTCTACTTTTTTTTTTTTTTTTTTTTTTTTTTTTTAGGATTCGGCCACGGATACAAGCTTATGATAAAGCAAACTAACAGATTCAGACTTCAGGTTTAGAAACATAAAGAAATGTCAGGTAATTAATTAAGCTTCATGTTACTATTAGCATATATCGATGAATTGTTAGGGCAAATGGGGAACGTCTTTAAACTTCATTATGACTTACTGCCAACTTTCTACGCTTTGGTTCCTAAAGGCGCTCTCTGTGAATTTCCTGCATTTGCATTAGAATGCATTTAAGATGAAAAAAAATAACAGTGCTGAGTATACTTAGGGTTTCGGCTGTATTTCCCTGTAGTAACAGGTGATATGCTAAAACTGTTAAAACTACAATGTGGAATTGCAAGTGTGCAACCCCAAGTGAAAATTGTACTCATTCTTGGTTGAAAGAAAATTATCAATCAGCATACCATGATCAATTATCCCCCTGGCTGCCACACACTGGGATTTGCACAAGGCATTGACATTGAGAAATTCCTCTTTAGAAAGGATGAGCGGACGGGATCCCAAACTTTGCAGCAGCCAAGCTAAGATGCCGGGGTCTCACTTATTTTCTTTTTTTTTTTTTCTTTTTTCTATTGTTGCTTACAGCTCATCCAAGACAAAACTAGGAGATTGTGTTTACTTCTCAGTGCATTTTAAAAGATGCTGTATTTTAAAAAAGTAAAACAAAAAAACCCAACAAAACGCAAAAAAAAACCACCCTCCCCTCCAACCAAGCTCTCTCCCCCCCCTCAACAAACAGAAAGGAGAGATCAAAAAAAAAAAAAAAAGGAAAACAAAGAAACACAAAAGCACAAAGAAAAAGCAAGTGAGGGAGCCTCAAGAAGAGCCGCACACCCCTCTCCCACTCGGTGCTCACCGTTGTTGGTAGGAGGTGATGCCCTGGACGTTTTGCGGGTTGCCGTTGGCCGCGGCGCCGGCTCGCCCCATGCCCGGCGCCGCCGGCACACCCCCAGCCGCCCCGCCGGCCGCCGCCGCCGTCACCTGCACGCTGAAATCCGGGAAGATCCTGATCATCCCCGCGGCTCAGCACCCGGCGAGTGTCGGCGAAGAGGTGCAGCAGCAGCGACTCTCCCTCCGGCGGCTGCAGCAGCAGAGCCAGGCACACTGCAATCCCATTAGTGAGTGGCGGCCACTGTGAGTGAGGACGGGCGCTTTGATGTGAGCGGCTGGGCTGAGATCGAGGAGTTTGGGGGNCCTCCACCCCCCACCCTCCACCCAAAATGCAAGTCTTAGAGGATTTCTCTGTCTCAATGAAGTAATAATAAAGGCGGCTGACCACAGCCTGGGCTAGCGCCAACTGTGCGGGGGGGCCAGGGGGGTGGGAAGGCGTGGGAGGCGGGAAGGGGAGGAATATCCCTGCTCCCAGAGTCCTGAGGAGAAGAGGAAGAGTGGAGGATTGTTGCAGCACAAGTTCTCGTTCTTGGTAACTTGCTTTTGCTCTCCTAGAGGCACCCCGCAGCCCCCCTCCGTTTCTTTTCTTTTTCTCTATGAAGGGACGGTTTTCACAAGCGAGGAAATGCGCCGCTTTTGTGCAAAGGCAGAGTTTGTTCCTTATTCTAGGGAGCTGACTCTCCTCCCCTCCTAGTGTGCAGCAGTGTTATTGCGAGTCAAACTTGTAAGGTGTGTGCTGTCTGTGCACGCACTGATCCCTATTGCTGCTTCAACATATCAATTATAGGACCGAGCGCTGCGCAGAGCCCCCTCGCAGATCTGCCCTCCGGGTGCGGCACGCACCGCACCGGCAGCGGCGCGGAGGGGCCCGGCCTCCGCCGCCCCGCGGGACGCGCGGCCGCAACTCCACGGCGCCTTTGTGCCACCCGGGGCTGCGCGCCTGGCTCGGACGGGTTTGCCCTCATCCACCTCCGCCAAGTGCTTATCCCCGGCCGCGGCGCTGCGCGGCTCCACCAGCCCGCCGGGACCGCGCCCTTAACCGGGTCGGGGCCACCCGCCACCGAGTCCGCCTGGCCGCGGTGCTGAGCGCAGGCGGGCGCCGCGAAGGAAGCGCGGAAAGTTGGGCGTTAGCGCGGGTCGGCGGCGGACCCTCCTCGGTTTTGCCCAGGTGGCTGCCTCGCCTTGCTTCGACCTTGGGGTGGGTAACCTCGGTGGAGGGGACACGGAGACCCGAGCCCTCCTCGCCATGGTGCTCGACGAGTGCTGCGCGGGCTGCTCCCTGCTCCCGCAGCTGCAGTGGGAGACGAGGGGCGAGGATTCCGTCCCGGAGGGAGCCCAGCGGCTGTGCCCAGTCAGAGGAAGCAGGGGAATAGCAGAAAAACTCCCTCTTGCAGAAGGGTCCCACCAGATCGCCTCACTTCTGGGGGCGCCTCTTAAACCACGGACCTGGAGCCCCAAGCTGCTGACTGCTGGAGCTAAAAAGCGTGCTACTTGTGGCGAGCTGGACTCTTCGCCAGCCCAGTGAGTGTACAGCTAGAGCACAAAGTAGCAGGCTGCGTTACTGCACCTTACACAAACAGCAGCCCTGCTGCTAACTCGTTTCTGAGGAAACCGAGGCTCATACCAAGAGGAGCTGCATGGGACAGAACACAGGTAGTAGTGCTCCAGAATACGTGTGGTGTTGAAAAGGCTATGGCAGCATCTCAGGAGTGGGCTAAGGCCCCAGGCTGTCCCCTCTCTCCAAAAGTGTTGCAACCTTTGCTTCCGTAAATCAAAGCGGTCACCTGGGCCAGTCTCCTCTTTTTCCATACAACTGTGTGCTCCCAATCTAAAAATATCCTCTTATCTCGACTTTTCTTCCCATTGCTGTTTCAAAGCAAATTAAGACACACCAACTTTGTGTTAAAACAGAGACTGCATTCAAATCCTTTGTATTAAATAGCATCTGTGTTTGCATTCTGTTTTAATACAAAATGCTTTGGATTGCGGCTAATACCAAGAGATATGAAACTGGTTAGTCCCCACATGTTGCACATAAAAAGAATTCATAATGAGCATCTGTGGGATGTGGAATGGATCCCATGAGTTAGCTGAAGACCTCATAACGTAAGAGCTGAGAAGCCTAAGTGAATTATGACTCTCTTTCCTCGCAAGTAGGATTAATTTTCTATCCCACTTATATTCATTATCTATCCTGTTTATACTATAGGGACATCAATTGTTTGAGTGTTAAATATGAAGACTTTACAGAAACGTGTAGGTTAGATAGCTCGCAGAGAAGAGGGGGGTTGTTATTGCTAGGAAAACTGTTATTCAAACTCCATGTTTAAAGACCAATATTAGATAAAGCCGCTCACTTTTTTAAAGGACTGCAAATTCTGTGGCTTTCTCCTACAACATATTTAAAATGTAAGGTTTACAAAGTACTCTCCATCTGCCTGTGGCCGTCCCAGTGATGTCAATAGGAATTTTGCATGCAGATGAAGACCCCTATATGGCCTTTAGAGAGCAGGTCAATAAATGGCTGGAGGAATAATTAAAGACTTCTGAGCTGCTCCTTTCGTTTTTCTTACATTATAGTACAAGACTGGCATGAATATAGGCTGGGCTACCACTCTAATTGGCTATGGAATAACACTGAAAGGAATTTAAATGTGGGCAGTAGCCATTTTCCAAATGATCACTCCATTACAGTAGTTTTGTCTGTCAATGTATGGCCAGGCAGTAGAGTGGATGTAATCATGTCGAAGTGCCCATCCATTGATTGTCACTCTTTGCTCCACATTGGCAACTCTAAGCAGATTTTCATGCTTCAAAGAAACAGCCTAGACGGAGAGCCTGCCTTTAGCTAAGCTTGCTTCAGCTCAGTCTTGGAGGTCACTGCTTTTCATCCATGTAGGCAGAACCAGGATCTCTCGATATTTAACAAGATCTTTTGTGAGTGAGTATTGATTAATATCTTAAGTGTTAATGTAACTAAAAAGTTCAGTCTTGATAACTTTGCTTGCACACGTAGACCCACTAAGGCACTGGATGTACTGACAAATAGTTTTGTATGTTAGAAGACAAGCAGGATTCAAAGGTAGGTTTGTGGATGCTAGAATACAGAAGCATTCTTTGCCATAGCTCTTAAAAGACGCCAAATAAAAAACATTATCTCATATTTGAAGAAAAGTCCATTTTGATTGTGTCTTTCCCCCCCACCAAAGTAATCACAATGGTAAAATCCAGTAGGAATTTCTGAGTTTTACATTATACACCAATGAAAATATCCATCATCAAGCTTATGCTCTGTGCCATATTAAATAGTGTAGTCCCAATTTGCCACATATTTCACCAGTGCTACAACATACCATGATGGATTTAACTTAATTTGCTGCAGTGTGGTAGTATAAATGAGATGAGAATAAACCCCAATATTTTTAATTTACTTTATTTCTCATTTTGGTCAAATTATTGACAGCTTCTAGTGTCTGAGTGACATAGTTTTTGTCTCAATACCATATAGCATTGCAAGATATGCTGCTAGTTGCTTTAGTATTGATTAAGCAAAGAACTATTTTAATAGAGTACTGCTGTTTCTAGCTATGTGCAGTAGACCTTCCTCTCAGGCAAAAACATAGCAAAAATAAAAATTAAAAACACATGACTATGTAATACAATAACATTTAATATTTATGCTTTTCATATACCTCTCTATCACAATTATATATTATATCTTTTTTCGCATTGTCGGTATACTACTGTTCCTTTCACAGGTGAAAAAATATCTCTTCTCTGGAAATTCATTTCCATTTACTTAAAGTTAAATGGTTTGACTTTGAATTTTCATTATCTGCTGTTGGAAGGAGCCTGTGACAGGTATGAGAGAGAATGCTACAAAGCTTCATTGTATCATCTAATTTTTGCTTCACTTTAGTCAGATATCATTTAGGTAGAGAGTAAAATAGTATACATAGAACAGGATAAGATAGAACAAAACAGAAGAGAAATAAAATGAAAATAGGATATATAATGAATTACAGTCGAAAAACGCCTTTATCTTGGAGTGATTTTTTTTTTAGTTAGACGGATTCCTCACTAGTGAGAAAATTGAACTAATTTTATATAAAAGGAATATGTCATAACAGGATATGGCATTTATCTTCCTGAGATAGGGGTGACCTCATCATTCACAAGTGGTGTAGCTATGAATGAGTAATCAGCCTCCCCACCCATTAAGTGTAGATAAAGTCCACATCTTCTGTCTAAGTATTAAATATTCGATTTATTATTTTACAACTCACCATCTCTACAAGTGTTCACAGACTGATGCTTCGGTTGCTGCTGCCAGAATGTATTGTCAGTGGAAAGCAGAAGAAGCTCCTCAAAAGGTGCCCTGTATAATAGAGAATGAAAGATGAGAAGGAAAATGAAAATAACCGATGAGAAGAAAACAAGAGAAAATGGACCTGCAGGAAAAAAAATTATGGGCAGAACAGGGATAAGGAAATTCTTTAACTGACCTATACTTTTGTTGTCTGTAATATTCCAAGAGCTTTATAACATACAAGCAGTGAAAATATTTTTCATATTAATACCTCACATACATCAGCTACCTCCTATCTCAAGTTATATTGCTCAAGTCATTCCCAGAGGAATTTATATATGTATAATGTGAGAGAAATATATAGTTAGGAAAAAATTTCTTTTTACTATTTATCAGCAGTGCACATTAGGGAAGAGCCACAGTTAAAAAAATACAGTTTATTTCTCAAACTATATAGGATAACATAATTTTCTCTTTCAAATCATGTCACGTGCTGCATTTTGTTTTCATTCCTTTGTAAAAGCAACGAGTGCAGTTTAAAGAAAATATTCTGAATTTAATTTGAAATCCAAAAGAATTGTCTGTTCATCTGTTTAGAAGAAAAAGCCCTAAACAGAACATGAGGTCAGGGAAAAGACCATTACAACTTAAATGAAAGTACTCAAATATTTTCCAGCTTCACCATTCCTTGACATGCACTCATGGTTGGAAAATGGATAAGGGAAATGTCTTTCCTGAAAGGTTTTGCTAGGACTGAAGGGCAAGTTTAAGGTAGCCCCTTCCCTCCCCGTATTTAAAAANCGTAATTAAAAAAAAAAAAAAAAAAAAAAAAGCAGGCAGAGAGTAAGATAGAAGGAAAGTGCCTGGGGAACATAGCATCACTATCGAAATCATAAAAGATGTATAAGGACATCAGTGGAAGAACTACAAAAACTATTAGAAGAATGCCCTACAGGGCTATCCCAGTGGCTCAGCGATTAGTACAGTGTGCTGCCGTTGGGAAAAGGCAGGGAAGGTCTGAGGCTAATCTCAGGATCTCATTCATTGGTACTGGCAGCTGAGAGCCCTGTGAGCATGGAGACAGACTGATACATTGCTCATGTACCCAAAAGTATGTACCTAGGCTGGGCTTAGACCCCTGGAGCTGCCTCAGGAAGGAGTATCATGACTTCCCTGTCATCAGCTTTTTTTATTTTACTCTCTGTGTGAAAGCAAAGGAGCACCTCTGGCCCACCATGCAATGACAAGGACAGGTCATCTTCCGAGGCTGGAGCACCAGTGTTAAAGTCAATTTCTCATGTGCTGTATACTTAGCTCTGGCCCTAAATTTTAGTGAGTGAGTTATCCCTTAGCATCAGAGGTTTTCTGCAGTGTTGATCACCCACAAATTTTCTAGCATCTCGAGCAGACTGAGAGGCAGCCAGCTCATTTTTCAGACTCTACCTGCTTCTGCAGATCTGTGATGTTCCTCTAGGCAGTTTTAGCACCTATGTTTTCATTTCCCATGTCTTCAAGATCAGTCTTATGCCCCCAAAGTAATCTGTTACTTCACTAACATCAAATTAGGGCTATGGAGACCACAACTAAATTTTACTGCTTCCACCTCCTCAAAAACACCATTCATGCCACACAGCCTGATAAGAAGCCTTATTGGAAAAAGTTGAAAAACAAATCAAGTAGATGTTTTTTATCTCCAGGACTTCTATGAAATGTCATCATTATCCTGTGTCCTCACCACATTCAGATTTTTGGTCCTGTTCATCCATCAGATACGTGAAACTTTAAAAAACACAGGGCTAGTCAACACACTTTTTTCTTTTACGTATGTATTTACATTTATTTGTAGCCTCTGTCAGTGCTCCTACACAAAATAATTTGCAGAAGCACCTATTAGTGTGTCCTGGAAAGTCAGGATCAAGAGACAGCTCAAGGTTTTTGACTGCTCTTAGAGGAGGATTCTTGTTCTTTCCCTTACTAAGTGGTCAATCTCTCCTTATTCAGAAGGAATGGAAACCAAGCATGCTCTCTTTCTCCTAATTATTTTCTGATTAACAAATCCAATTTAGTGATACATACAGCAAAAAAAGCATTGAGCTTTCACTCAGAGCTCTTTCAGACAAGCCTAGTACAGTCCAACATAGCCTTTCTTCTTTGGTGGCAACTGTTAGTGCTCTGCGGAGTCATGCAGCAATGAACATTGAACGAAAATATTCCCATGCCTGTATCTTATCTCCTGCTGTCCAAATTGCACCCAGTGTACTTTAAAGCTATGCTAGGTCTTCAAAGACATGTTTCTCCATAGCTGGTGTGGTGGGGCTTTCTCTGCTTTATTACAGCATTGTTTTTCCACTCATTGAAGGCAGTGCACTGTGTTCCTGTGTAGCTGTCCCAGGTGGGCAGCCACGTACAGCTGTGGCTCTGCTAATGGTTTCTGAAACTTCAAGCATACATAAAAATCAGAAATAAATACTTCGATCTTTGGTCTTAGTGGTTTTCCAAAAATAATTAAAACTTACAAGGATGTATATATGTGTCAAAAACCTGAATGCAGGCTAGCCCGTTTGAAAATGCGTCTTTGTGAAGACACAGGATTCTCTAACAGAGTCTCATTCTTATTCGTAACTGTTTATTATTCTGTAGTTTCAGTTCACCCTATGAAGATGATTGCCCAAATTTTTTCGTTTCTTTTTTCCTTGATTCAAGCATCACGCATACTCACAGGTAGTCTTCAAAATTTAAGCATATATCAAATCTTACTCTTTCAATTTCAAATTTCTCTTGGGTAAAAACCAACAAAACCTTCCTAGTATTTTTATATGGTCGATCACAAACCTTAAAGAGCAAGCTTTATTCCTTTCAAAGATAGACCTCCATCCACATTACTTGCATTCCTATTGTTGCCATACTATAATAATATTGAAAACAACTACCAATGTTACATGCAGCATCTGAGAAGGGTTCTTACATTTCACACTTCAGAATTCTTTGCTTTGGGACTTAACTTTGACAAAACTGGAAAACAATTGGTTAGAAAACATTTTACTCCACTGCTAGACCTTTTTTTAAAATTTTCTGTTTCAAAGGTAGGGTAGCCCACCAACTGGCCATAAATTTTACCAAATTTGGAATGTGTTGAGTTAGTTTCTTTTTTTCTTCTTTGGCTGTAAGTATTCTCACCACCTCAAAGTGTATTTTCATTATCAGAAAGTGTTCTAGACTGTAATTTGTATCTAAATAAAGTTGAATAGTCTATTTGTTTAAAATTACTCAGGAAGGCTACCTATTCTTGACTGTTCACTTCCAGTGTATCCTATTATCTCATTTTTATATTAATAGACAACATAGAAAACATCTTTGTGATTTTTGAGACTCAAACAAAATTAGGTATTGGCAACATACTGGATCAAGAACTTCTGGACACTCTGAAGGAAACAGATAATGTGATCTTCTCATTGTCACTAAATGTTTTAGGTGTTACAGAATTAAGCAACTATTCTCTTCATTACACATTTGAGGCAACATATATTTGGCTATAGAGTATCTATAATTTGGGTATATATAGATGTTTATGGGAAGAAAATCATGATTTCTCTTAGTTCAAAATTCATTAAAGAGGCTTTTTTGTACCTTTTTTATTTTTCACCCAATATGGGGTAAAATGTATTTTACTAGTACCTCGATAGGAAAGGTTGTTGAAAATTATTACTTGTTGGTGGTATGACCTATTTCTTCTCAATACATATGACAGAAGGAAAAGCAACAGGAACTCCTCCAGCAAACTATCATATTTTTGAGATGTCTTCTTTATTTCAGAAAAAAACCTCCTACAGATTTTCGAGAGTATTTAATTTAGAGTAGGTTTGGCCTTTTTAGTACAGAACAAGAAGAAATATCAGTGTCCATACAAGTAGGTATTATAACAACAGCAACAACATCTGCACAATGTCAGAGTTTATTTATAGTTGCAACATGTAATAATCACTATTTATTTCTTCCCTTAACTGAACTAAATCAATGTTTTTTCCTAAAGTAATTAAACCATATGGAGATAAAAGCTATCATACAGGTAGAAGTAAAATTCAAAAATTTTGGTCATACAGCAGTAATTCTTCTAAGATTCAAATGCAATCACTAATTCATTAAAAAGTTACAGTTTGTGTTGAGTAATTTTATTAACAGTCCATGCTATTTTCTGTGCTGTCAATTCAATAACAACTTGTCTATATGCCAACCAAGCACAGTGGCTAGTTTTATCTAGAATATACTCCTGATTTGTTACTCTTTCTTAGGCTGAACTTTTAATTCTAATCAGTTTTACTCAACAGTTTTTAGCTTAAAAATAAATACAGAGGGTGAAAATCTGCATAATAAAGAAGATATTATAAGCAAAAATGTCTTGAATTAATAAATAACTAAAGCTGATATATCAAACACCTGAAGAAGAAAAAAAAAAGGTTAAGATTTTTCTTGAACTCATTGTACACCTTACACTTTTTGTGATATGGATTAATTATACTTCAAAGTTTGCATATCTGAAGATGATAAGAAGAATGTTTCTTTTTAATAGCAACAGTATTCTTAACTTTCAGAATATTCTTATGAATCCTTGCTACTTCCACTAACACTGCTCTTTTACATTTGCTTTTTAGGTGAAGAAGAGTCTGTGACTGGTAATAATGCAAAATAATTTGCCTTTTGAGGGACTCTAAACCTTTCAAACCATTGTTATAACAGATGATGCTTGACATTGCCAAGCTTTCTGTCTTCCTTTTACTTGTAAGTCCTGATATCAGTAGGAGACTGAGCACATGCATTCATATGGTGCTGTTTGGTTTGTGGATCACGCATGTCTGGAGTTAATTTATCTAATGTATCGACTTTAAAATATCTGCTCTCTTCACTGTTAGAAAGATCTTTAAAACCTGAAAGAATATCCCTTAATATGGCTTTAAAGGAAAACAAGCATTTGGGAGGAAAAAAAAGAAAAAAAAATACTGTATACATGCTATGTACACGCTAACTTGAATATACCTTTATAAGTACCAATCAATATTTCTTCCAGTAGGAACTTTATTTTAATATTGTTCATTATATCATACACACATTATTCCATCATTTAAAAAATAACATCATTTTGCAAGCGGACGCCTAGTGATTTGTTTTTAGGTCCAGTTATGATGCTGCAAGATGATAAATTATTACTAACCTTTCAAAAGAATTCCAGGGTTGAATCCTCACTATCGTATATAGGCACTAGAATTTGACTCACCTGTTATCTTGGAATGTTAGGCCACTGGTTTTCATGCACAAGTATTCAGAAGCCTAGTCAACCCAAAATGGAGACCATTATCTGAGATACAGTCCTTATTTGGAGACTAAAACTGGGGATTTCCTGAGGTCTCATGCTGTGAGAAGAGGAACAGGGGAGCCAAAGATGAGTCAATGCATCTTCCCACCACCAAATACTGAAGTTAATATGTGTTTGAATCTCTATTTCTTTGTTCAGAATGACTGTAAATGTTCTCTTGTGGAGAAATTGCTCAATCTAAAGATGATTGTAGTTACACAGTCATTCAAGTGAATTAATGCAAGGAAACAAAGAAGACTCACTTCACCACTAATGGACACAAGCCTGCAGTGGCTGACGGATCGCTGGCTGCTCTGCTGTCCTAGCCTGGGTACCAGCAACAGTGTCTGCTTTGGATAGCAGCACTGTATGCCTTCCTAACAGCTAATTATTTCTGCAGAGTGACAGCATGATGTTGATTAAAAATATATATTAATATATATGGTATATTATACCTATAAATATATCTTGCCTGATTTATTTGGTCTGAGCTCATCTATAAATTGTCTGGCTTCTGAAGGAAAATGGCAAAATTGTCTTGCATTTAGAGGGATAGATTTCAAGTTAAATCAGGGGTTAGAACAAAAAAAAAAAAACAAATGAATAATGAACTCCCAAGAGCTCAAACAAAGCTAATTTTAATGAATATCAGAAGGCATGTGTATGTCTTAAACAGAGAACAAACTTGAGATCTGGATGGATGGGAAAAAAAGGTTGAGTAATACTTTCCCTCTGAAAGAACAAGAATAAGAAGAGCATTCTAGTACAGCATAGTGGTTGGATCTTCAATGAGCATGATTCAGTCACGAATTTGAGTAATGGAGATGCAGTCTGTTTCAAGCAAGGAAGCAAAAGCAAACATACTCCTCGTCCATCAATTATCTCCATTCTCAGTTTAATTTCAAGGAAGAAATTAAAGAAATTTTGCATTTTCCTAAAAAATAAACTGAACAAAATAAACCCAACCAACCAGCCATCCAAAAAAAAATCAAAAACCAAAAAACCCAAACAAAAGTGCAAAATTAAACAAAAGCAAAACCAAAAAAGAACTCCACAAAAACCTAAGCATCATCAAAAAGAAACCAGAACAAAACAGTATTCTCAAAAACATACTTATATGGCATTCAACCTTTCTTATGGCTTTCATGAAGGTTAAGGAGGAATGCTAATCCATTTGGTTTTAATGTGTCATTCTGGGTTTTTAATCTTTTCCCTATACCCCCCAAAAAAGTTTATAGGCGACTACTAGAAAAAACTCTAGAAGATGCTACTTTCTTTCCTATGAGGTAATATTCAATAATGTTTATCAGTAAGTTAGCTACAATCACAAGAAACAAGTTTTCACTGAAGTATATTGATGTTTGCTTTTGTCTTTGTAAGGTGTTTGAACATTCAGTCTTGAAAGTATGATAGCGGAATGAGTGGCCTGATGCTGTTAAAAATGACTATTAAAGTGAATTTTTAAAGTGAATTTTTAATACTGTTTCATTGGAGTCAATGGGCTAATATGATCAGAAGTGAGTCTTGTTGGAGTTGTGGAGATTCATTTTTTATGTGAAGTCACTGACATGAAAGGTAATAGGCTACAGAAAGTTAACCCCACACACCACAATTACCTTCAATGTAGCCTCATCTTGTGGCAAAAAACCATGCTTTATTAAGTACAAGATTTGTGTATCACTTTCACACAATATATTAAAAAACCCACCAGGGTAGTGTCGCAGAGGATGGTGAGGTAACTAGTGCAGCTAGGCTTTTAGGATAATTGCACAATACCACTTAATGGCACAGATCACATACTACTACAGCATGCTTTCAAGAGAGAAATGTTAGATAAGATATCCCATATCCTATACTCTTTGAACAGTGCCTCAAGTTCTTGCTTTTGCTAGATAGACATGAGAATCAGGCTAAAGGACCCTGATGTCTCATCCAAAGGGTGTCAATTGAAAAAAGACACATTCACTACCCCTCTCTCTGAAAACCAAAGAAATGAGAGCAAAACTACCTTCCTTTAGTGAAGATTTAGAGGGTTTGCAACATTTGATTAATGGAGAATAAATTTAGCTACTTATCAGGAAAAGCAATCTTCAACACTTTTTAAACTTAATGGCTATTAACTTCCAAAACATTCAGATGAACTTACGTAAAATCAGCAGATGCACAACTACATCCTGTTATGTTCTGTGTGAGTCCAGAGTGAAAGACATCCTTTGCTTTAACATTCCATGGATTCTGTCATTCCACAAACACCACTGTATAATCACATTACAGTAGGAAACTGTGTCAATGGAAAACTATTATACAAAAACATGACTTAGATACATGAAGGTAAGTATGTAGCTCAAAGAGATTACATATTGTATAACTGATGTGCAGTTTTAGGTTTTAGGGATTTTTTTCATCTGCAAATCTAAAATATTCTCTATGCTCTAGATCTATTTCTCATTGATTAAATATTATAATACAAACTCTTTTAGTGTAAGTACAGCAATTCCAAGTTTCACTGGATGCTTAAGTCTTTATATTCATTAATGTCTTTGCAGCTCAGAATAATTCTGTAATTGTGGAACCCCTGGAGTGAAAGTATTACTTCATGTTTCATCAACCCTGGGACAAAGGACATAAGCCAACTTCAATGTGTATAAGGTAACAAAAGTTAAACAAAGTGTGTGCAATATAGGACTTAAAAAGTCTAAATCAGATTGTAGATTAAGTCTCAAATCTATCCTCCCAAACTCCAGGTGGGTAGTGATGAGAATGAAGCAGCAAAATGCTAAATATTCTGTCTCCTTCAATTCTAACAGGTGATTTTGTTCATTCTGCCTTAGCTGCCAGAAGCAAATCAGGTATCTCAGTACAGAAGACATTTTTGTAACTTGAAAGTCACAGCAGCATACAGCACGCTTTTCAGGTCCACTTGGAAGTGCTGGCTCCTGACCAGCTACACTGGTACAATACTCTGCTACACTGCCCGCACTGATGCCAGCTCTCTTGTACTGCCAGCTCTCCCCAAAGGTTGTGAAGAATTTTTATCTGCTCTTGCTTGGCCTTGTGATACAGATTCATAGAAACAGGTAGTTGCAAGGGAATATCATGCTTTTTCCCTTTTTTATCTTAAACATTCCCTTAGATTGTTTTCATTAAAAAATTTGTCATTTAAAACTTTTTCAGTCTTAAAAAAGAAAAAAAAACCACCAACCTATATTGTATATCTGGAGACATTCTTAAAAAAACTCTCTTCATGGAGTTACTGAAATATGTGGTAATCAAAAATGACTTTGGAATAGCATCACAGTGGGCAGGTCACTGAAAACTGGCTTACTGGTTCTGGCAAAGGCAAGTTCTGTGTGCCAGCAGCTATGACTGCTTCTTCCTTGGAGAACATAAAGGGAGGACAAGACACAGTCTCAATAGTTTCTGAAGGATTAATGTTACTGAAAAAAAGAATGAAAAACATGTTTTGACAGTTTAGTACCTTTTGAAAAAATAATTGAAGGTAGAAAGTTAGATGCCAGGATTAGTCAAATCAATGTGACTTGAAATGGCAGAGACAATAAACCCTAAAAAGAAAAATTTTTATGGTAACTTTATCACAGTGTTCATTGTAGAAGGGCATATATATAATTATGTATGCATGGTAGAACCCCTGTAAAGTAATAACTTTTAATGAATAGCCCTGTTAAAATAATACATTTCTGGGCACCAAACCAAATATGTACAGGAATACAGTGCAAACCTTCTGAATGATAAAGAAGGAAACTAAAGAAGAAAATAAACTAACAAAAAGAACATTTAGTAGGAAATTGGACTGATACACCTGCTTATATTAATAGCTGTACATGTTTTCATGAAATCAAATTTGATAAGAGACTTTTGAAATTACTATATGCTGTACAAATATTATTTAATAAAAATAAAAGATTTTTCCCTAAGAAGGTTGATTCTAATTTCACCTCTTTTGCTGATTTCAAAAGAATTATACCAGGAATACATCTGTTCCTTTTAGAGTATTTGTTTCATGGTAGTTGCATGTTTTGTTTTATTAGAACAGCACTGCACACTGTTTGATAGAAAACCAGTAAACCCTCTGATCAGCAAACCTTATTCTACTCGAAAAGCTTTACCTCATGGAGGGCTTAGACCCAGGTTCTTAAATAGTTTTATGTACCCAACTCTTTTATAAAATAAAAAAGTGATACTACCTAAGTTTTAGATCTTCAGTGATACTTGATTTTCTGAACTTCAGTGAGTGCCAAGGTCATCAAGTCTCAGTAGGCAGCCAGCATATTGATGCTTCAGACATATGCTGTCATTCTCACATGACATTCAGCCTTTTCCCCTGAATTTGGGAGCCCAAGCTGCTGACTGTGTATAGTCTGAGAATGATGGGAGCAGAGCACATGAATGTTTGTTTAGTTTTGCATAAGAAATTGACTCATTGGGGAGGATCTGAACTTCAAGGACCGCATCAAACATTCAGTTTTGTTTCCCTGAGCAATCTACAATCTCAGGAATGTGATTAGCTTATTAAGACTTCCATTAAGATTATATCTTCCAGATCTCCTGTTCTGAGATCAGATCAATTTGTTGCTGAAATTCATTCTCATATTAAAAGGGAGGGAGACAACGCCTCTAGGAGAGGGGGAAGTGACCCACCTAGTGAGCAACCTTCTTCCAAATAAGGAAAAAAGTCTTAAACCAGAAAATTTCTCAAAAAAACACAGGCAAATTAAATTTGGAGAATGGATAGCAAGGTGTAAGAAAGAACGAGTAGTGTCAAATACTACAGAATATGAAAACATCATACTGAATTAATTTTCCAAATTATATTTTGGAGGCTAAGTATTTGTTGACTTGATAAGACTGCAGTACTGGATTCAGTGTCATTTTTGTGCTTCATTAATTTATTTCACTTTTCACAAGCTCTTATTTCAAAAAATATGTATTACTGAGAGATTGTTGAAAACATTCCTGGGAAATTCTAACAGCTGATACAAGAAGAGTTAAAGCTAGTGTTAAGAGGTAGGGATGTTCCATATCAAGAAAATTAGTTTATTTTACATCTCTGTATGCTTCAATCCAAACCCAGGACTACCTCCGTCTCCCTGTCAAGACTGTGAGACAACCTTCTGCCATGGTGACTTGTTCTGAAGTTGCTTGAATTAGGAGGCAGTGCTTTGGATCTATATTTCTATGGATGAAATACAGCAGATTAAGTGATGCCGAGATGCTAACCTCAGCCCTAGAGCTCTTGTGATTCATTGCCATTCTCCTGAAGTCACAGAGAAAGGACAGACGGTTTTAATTACCATCACAAAAAAAAACCAAAAAAACAAAAAAACCAAACAAACCAAAAAAAAAAAACGAAAAACAAAACCCTATCAGGCATATGGAGATAACAGCCCAGAATTTTTACGAGACCTTGGAGAAGTTAGCTTGCCAGAATTTGAAACTCTAGACATTGACTTATTTTAGCTTCGGAGAAAATATCCTGAGCCTCTGATTTTTTTTTTTTCCAAAAGAATCTGATAATAAAATGACTAATATATGACCTTTGCTTAGAAATGGATGAGAGAGAAGATGTACAAATAACAATACCTGAAAAATGGTACATATTTATAGGCAGTAATTACAATTTGTTTTCAATACAATTTTGTATTTTAAAGCCCATCCTCATGAGAGTTGCTTGAATTTGTACTGTTTTAGATTGGAGTCACTGAAGTTTTATCGTACCAGAAAGGACTGGGTCCTTGATAACAACTCTATAATGGCTGTAATTTCTGGAAGATTATTTAAAAGCTTAATATTAGGCACAAGGTGGGTTGGTGAGGGGGCAAATGTTTCCTCACGACCTCTTGAGTGATTGAGAATTTTTAAAAAACTCAATTTTCATCAAATTTTCATATTTGATGAAAAGCTTACTGTCTTTTTCCTAATGGAAAGGTTAATTATCAAAACATCACTATTCCCATAACAAGAGGCGTAGGATTCATATTCACATTCTGCTGCTGAATATCTTAGTTTTTGAAGTCCACTGGAACCAGTACCTGGTGACAAGATTTCATAAATACAATTATGAAAAACATTAAAATAACACAGTTTCTAGCTACATTTATCTTTTTAAGAATAAACTTTATGAAGGACACCAGATAGGCAAAAATGTTAACACTTCAAACTCTTGAATTTAGACCTTATTAATACTGACTTTATTTTCCATTTGATCTATAGGTGCTAGTTTAAAGGTATTTGAACAATATATTTTACTTATTTATAGTTCTAAAAACATAGTGGAGGCAGAAGCAGCCTGTACTAAAGAGATACCAGAAGCAGAGAGCTCAGTACCTAAAACTTCCTTCATTCATTAATTTTCATCTAGAGTAAATGTGAGGTGTAGCTCACAAAAGGCACAACATGAATGAGTGTGAAACAGTTTAAAGGAGTCATTACTCTCCCAGGCCACATGCATCATCTCCCTACCTGTTGCCTTTTATGAATGAATGCTGGTGCTTGTTGGGAGTTTACTGGGGCTCCATTTGGCTTCAGGGAGCGCTGGTTTCGTTTCTGACATAACTGATTTCCCACCAGCATCTTGCATGAATTATTCTTTTAAGGACCATAGTGGGTTTTTTTTTCTGTGCAGAGTGAAGTAACCTAGCAGCAGTGAGTTATGAACAATCATTGACCATTTGGAGTAATAACCAGTATATTAAGGAAGCTATTTACAAAGGTACTGCAATTACAGCTGACTTCTAAATAAATATATAGACTGATTTCTTAGTGCCTCCAAATTATTTTCTCTTCCAACCTGTATTTCTTTTACAGACCTACAGAATAAATCCTGAGCAAACATAACAGTATGTGGCTTTTACCTAAGTCCATTTTACCTCAATCTAAATAACTTCCAGAACAAAAAAGGAAATTAATACCAAAGACTGAAAATAGCTACAATAATACTGCTTCTTGGAAAAAAATCTAGGAAACCCAGATTTAGGAATTCCATCAAATTCAGAAGTTATTATTCAGGGCCAAAGTTATTATTCAGACCAAAGGCATTTACAATAACTGGTATCTTAGAATACTGGCTCAGCAAGTGCTTTTTGGAAGCAGGGTCACTTCCACCTTCTCCCACACAGCTGAAGTGGCACCGTGAAGATGCAGAGACAAATTTCAGGTGAAGCACATGATTGCATAGCCCTTTTAATGCCCAGGCAGGGCCCGGGGAACCAGTGAATCAGCTGGGTTTACAATTTGATTTTGCCTCCCATATGGAAAGTTGCCATCCTGTTCATAGTGCTTGAGATGGACTGTGTTCAGCTTATAAAACCCCCTCTGTAACTTTGTAAATTCATAACTTGTCATCACATTTTTCCCCATAAATGGAATCATTTAAGTATTTCCTCACAATTTAAATCAATCCTTATTAAATGCTCAAAATTTCACCAATGGAGACCAGCAGTGTTGACTGACATCAAACCATAGCAAATAGTGCTCAGCTCTGACAAATTAAACTTATCCACCCAGGACAAAAGTGGTATTACTTTGAAACCCACATTAGTTCATTGTTCTTGCCCAAACGCATAGAAGTGGGAGTTAAGGACCTCTCATGGCAATTTTTTCCATCCATCATGCATACGATGCCTCTCAACAGGCAGGAGTATAGTGTCTTCTGAGGACAAGAGACCAGCAACCAAATTGCTATTGAACCAGTTGAACTGCGAGCACAATGCAGCCTAGAGCTGCAGCCATTTGGCAAAGAGCCTTATGATCTGTTGTGCTATGCCATGGGTTTCCTGAGGAGATTTGGCTTCATCATGGATGCTGGTGGCCATTGCCATCACTGTGTGATTGAGGTGCAGATAGAGTAACAATATGGGAGTGGCATTGAGAAATTCAGATTTTTTTCTCTCTCTTTCTTCAACTTATTTTTCCACTTCCATGTGTTTTTATTCTGATTTTGAGGACAGAAATAATCACACACTTACCCTGTAATAATGTAGTAATCTGTCATATAAATACCCTGCCATTATATGGTAATTATGGTTTCATTAAATGATCAACAGCTACCATGTTAGCCAAGAATAATTACACATTTGTGTCCTGTATCTTAAAGTGTTCTCAGCTCCCTTTTTTTTATTGAAAAGGGGGGAAAAATGTTCTCTCGTGAGTAAGATCACAATTTGGCCCAATGTATGCATTTATTCAGTATGACTTGGAATGCCACAATCTCCCATTTGGACTTTATTCCACAGCATTCCAAGGCCTCATTTAAGGGAACTTCACCACAGCTATTATGGCTGCACATTTTCAAAGTTTCCTGAATAAGGGGCCATTCCACATTACTGCTTTTTTTCCTTTACACTTCCAGTGCCAGTTTGTTACTTCCCAGAAATTTAATAACACAGTAGTGTCTGCATTACAGCTCTCTGACTGTACAACCTAGTTTAACATTTGACCAAACAACTGGTACCTTGAAGGTTTCAGTGATTGTCCTCTGCTTTAAGTATCTTCTTGTAATTAGTAAGGAGACATTCTCCACTTGCAATTTTTTTTTCTAAGTTGAAATTTGATATATTGGACATAAGAACCATGTATAATATTCATTGAAGCAGCCTTAAATTACACTAAATAGACCAGTGTATGTAGATCTGCTAAATTTTACTATGTGGACATGGTAAAAAAAAAATTAGCATTTCAGCTGTACATTTTCCCACTGTTCACCTTTTAGCATGATTATTCATAACAGAGAGCTTTTGACCATTCATTGAAACTGGCTGTCAGTGGCACAAATATGCTGGATAAAACCATTATGAGTGAATTTAGGTACAGATTGGATGCCTTATCATGGCATTTTAGGCCCCTGAGCTATCCTGGGGTACCTAAGCCAGTGACACAGGGATGGCAGATCCTGAAGGAGACTAATGGGCTCCAGGAGTGGTAACTATAGCCCAGGTGGGATATCCTTGGGTAGCAAAAGTGACAGCAGCCCATCTGTGTTTGGGCACAGAGTTGTGCCCTAAATTTCTGATCACAGTCAACTCATCTTTCTCCTGTACAGGCAAGTGGTGTGTTGAAGTCAAGAAACTTCATTTGAAATTGGTACCAGAGCTCTATTTCAATTTACAGGAGCAAGATCTTGTTTTCAAAGCCATATTTGTAAACACTGGATAGGGAAGAGGGGAGGAAGGAAGTGGAGAACAGGAAGGAAAGGAAGTGCAATTTTGCAGCTTCTTCTATAAGTCTCTACCTTAATATGCATAGCTTTAGTCCATTAATTTCTGTATTTCTCTTCTGCCACCGTTTCTGTCCTGCCAAGGGCATATTTTTGCAGGCACTTTACAGGTTTTGGATATACTCTTCCTCATCAACTTTCCCTTTTCCTGCTCTTACTGAAGAGCCTCTGTTGGAGTTGTTTTGACCTATTTGTCAGCATTTTTCCTTTCCTTTTCCTATGTAATTGAAATTGTCAGTTCCAGAATTTCAGGGAACCTTCTATTTACAACACTCATAGGCTCTGATTCATCATGCTAACCTGAGCCACACAACTTGACACATTCATTAAAATTACACATAAACCGAAATAATTGAACATGTGCTTCACAGAACATTTTCCAAAGCATTTCACCTCACTAAAATACAAAAAGGGCAAGGTTATTGCAATACATACTCAGCACTATTTCCTTGTGTTTGGAGCGGCTCTAGAAGAACCTATTTTCCTTTTAGACAAACACATACGAGGTTTACATTGAGTTATATGCAAGCAAAATTTCAAACTCATTACATACCCAGTGGTTGAAGGCTGTCATCCCGAAATGCAGACTTTCATCCAGGGGAAAACTATTTCTTTCCACTGTATCCTTATGCTAAACATTTATTTATAGTTTTTGGAGAGACAAAAAGTCTCCCTTTCTGTGACACAAGTAATATATCCCAAATTAGTAGGATAGATTGGATTTTTTAAAGTTCAAGACAGACTCTGGATGGGATTGAGTACTGAAGTCTAATCATAACATGCTTTATTCAGTGACTGTGCTAGTCCTGTGAGTACACGCCCCAAATCACCACACTAATCTGTTCTTAGAGCATAACACAGACTGTTGTGTACCCTTTTTTATTGATTTGTATTTGTACCATGTCACTATTTCAAGTGAGAGACAATGTACTCAGTAAGAAACAGATATCCTAACATGATCTTTCAGATTCCATGAGTCCAACAACAGACAAGTGCCTGTGAGGTTGTTGCTTCTTGAAAATAAATGAGTAGAAACACAAAGAAAAAGGTGTACAACACACGAGAATGGCACGCATGCAGATGTAATCCTTAGCTTTCGTAAATCATCACAGGTGCCATAGGGTATGAGACACAATGAAGTCCTGTGCACATTGCTGAATAAATAAAGAGGATCTGAAAAGCCAAATAATTTCTAGACACCATAGAGATGTTTGTCTTCTGCTCTTATATTCCAATTAATCATAAGCCTTATTTTTAGATACTTTCTGGACATTTAAAAAGTATTTTCCAAGTAGAATCTATTCCAAGTCTGTTGTGACCGTACAAGTATAAAGAAAATAAAAACTTCAGCAACATAGACAAAAATGCAATCAAGAAATTCAAAGCAAGATTTGTACTCCCCCTCCCCACTTAGCACTCAAGAGAGAAAACCTGACTGTTGAGAGGGGAAAAGCAGCTCTATCATGTTTTATTTATACATTTATTTATTTTTAAAAACCTTTACTAAGAAAGGGAATAATTTAATACCAGGAAACATACAAAAGAAAGATGACCACTGATACTATATGCAAGTAGGACATACTCAGGTAACTTGACCTATATTTTAAAATATATATATATTTTCTGCCATTGAGTGCCAGTACAAAGGCTCTGGTCTTACAACTGGAGATTTCTCATTGAAGCTCCAGGCCTGTGTGGAATCCTCCTGGCACTAGCATCTGCAGACATGCTCTGGGCTAGGAGACAAAGTTACTGAGCAATAATATCTCTATGGATGGGTTAATTGAATTTTCTGGATCCATTGATACATTGACTAACACACTGACTGTTTAAAAACAGCTGACTATAACAGTTGTATAAACCTTGCATCTCCTATGTATCAGCCTTTTTTTTTCCTTTTTTTTCATTTATGGCTTGCACATTTTAAAAGTGAGCAAGTATTCAGGATTTTATTAATGCAAAGGACACATCTAGAGATATAAAAGAAGTGAGGGTAAAAACGTAAGAATGAGGTGAACAATGATACAAGCTTTGAACTTGAAAACATTTTGTGTGGTAGCTGAATGCCTTGGGAACAAGCCTTGTGATATGTGTACAACCCACACGGGCAGTTGAAAATGCAAATGGTAAGGATGCAAGGACACTTTCAAAAACATTTTGTCTGTCATGTAATTTGTTGTGAAAGTATATATTACAGGAAAAACAATCTTTTAGGCAATACTAAAGTGAAAAACCATGTAAGGTAATAAAACTGTTCAATAAAGCTGAATGTAAAGCTCTTTGTACTTAACATTGCCTTCTAGGGCTGTGCCAAACTGGTTTTGTTTTTACCTGTATTTATTTTGTTCATTTTTGCTGTGTTTTTGAGACATTTTGAAACCTTTGGAAAGAGTCCTGCCTTCCAAAGTGGGAAATCCTGTTAGTGAAGAATATCTCAAAAGAAAAAGGATTTGAAGTGCACATGAAAGGCACTTGAAGTGTGACTGCTTTACAAGCTTACAGATCATGTCAGATGAAACCAGGCAATGTTTAACAAGGTAAGCAGCCAAACCCTTGTGAGTGGCCCTCCATGGCTCCTGCCAGCTCTGAGAAATGGAATATTCTTCTCAAGACTCTGGATTTCAGGTTGTCTAATTTGTTGTGCTTTTTTGTTTGAGTTTCCTCGAGTGATTGTTTATTCGAAGCAATGGTCACTGTCATTCTCATTTCCACCTCAGACAAACATCTTATTTTTTTCTTTTGTTTCCTCCAGCTAGACACATTCAAAGAGAATTCATGTTAGAATGTCAATGACATTTTAGGTACCCTCCTTTATGTATACTACAATTACTTTCTTGGGAGACTCTCAGACTAATGGGAATCACACTAACTCTGCAGCATTCCTTACAAGACAATAGGAGAAACACAAGCCCACCAGCAATCTCAGTAACAGCATCTCACATCCAAGACTTTCTTGGTACTCAAAGTCTGAAAAACAGTCAACAAGATAGTGTAAAAACTGATTTTAGTTTACAAAGCATCAATATGCATTTTTCTCCTAAAGAGTGAAGTATTACTTATTAAAGTCTGGGGTATTACTTCTGGTAGTACTACTGTTAGTACTACCACCTTTATCATTTAAAAGTAAGGCTTGCTGTTCTGAGACAGTTGGGTACCATTCAGCTGAGCAGTCAAAAATGGATGCTGAGGAAACAGTATCAAAATATTCTTGGTATACAATCCCAGGAGTCAATATTTTTCTCTGAATTCTGATGCCTTACCAAAGCTGGTTATCCGGGCACTCAGGACTTGTTTCCTGAAAGGTGCTGAAGATCCTCATTCTTCATATAAGTCAGTTTGGGTTTAATACAGAATAACTATGTAGTCAGTAGCTAGAACTAATAATTTTTAGAATGAACTGTCATTAGACCATGAAGGGAATAAGTAAAATATCTGCTAAATCTAAAAATCTAGAGCTGAGATTCAGTTTGAAAACTGCATGCCCTGCATGATGGTTCCTATGTAACCTTTTCCCCCCAAAAAAACTAGTAACTATGGGGGGAAACCCAGCCCCTGCCCCAAACTCCAAATAACCAAAACTCAGCCAAAATCAACAAACCTAAAAAAGCTTAACTTTCCTTTCTAACATCTCAAACGCCCTGGATGTACCAGAGAAACCAAAACCAGATCTGATGCTTACGACCTTGCTAAGATTTGCTATAAAATACTTGGTATACTATTGGACTTACTGTTGACTTCTTCCTGGTGTAACATTCGATTAGGAACTCCATCACAGTGAAGATATTGCTGGATTAGATAACAAATGAATTAGATAATTTTGAATTTTTTTTTAATGTGAGCATGACATCTAAGCAAAGCTATTATTTTTCCTTTAACAAGTAACCAAAAGGTTTTTTAGTTGCAAATCAGTCTTTCTTCATCTTGTATGGAGTTTTTCAAGGTCAGTGGGGATTTAGGCTCTTGAGTCTTGTTTTCCAAAATGGATTCAGCTTAAAAAAGCCACTGAAGAAAAATCAGTGAGATTGAAATATCATTTCTGAGTGTAAGACCAACACCTCTATTATTTACAAATATTGCAGTGGATTTAATGTTAAACCCTTGCTTTTACCTATAGGAGTCCAGATAAAACTGCCAGCTGATTTCTTTTTTTCTTCCATTTCTTTGAATGGTAATGTCCAGATTTTAGATACAGTAAGGTAGGACTTAAGATGAAGATCTCTCAGATAATCTTTGTTCCACAGAACTCGAGTAATCCTGAAGAAGCTATTTATTCCATCTTCTTCACTAGAAGAAATTTGTGCTTCTGGTAACGGGAGCAGTGATGTTAAATTTTACCCTCTCACAGCAATGAATCCACATGGAGCAGCCATATAGTGTGGGGAGTCATAATACAGAAGAGTCTGCAAATACATTTCACTTGAATTGCATTCCTGACTGCAAGTGTAGCCTTCTCTGTCTTGTGCACTCAGAACATCTTTGCCACGAACAGAAGAAGTGGATCAAGAATTCATTTCATGAAGGATTTAGAACAGGTAGCTGGATCCCTAACTGTCTTGAATAGTAAACAGTAAATGGCCTAATGGCCTAATGCAACAAATTAAATTAGTTCCTTTCGTGTGTATTGTCTGCACCTAGCCTTTCTTTTCTCATTTAAAAAACAGGTCTAATACATCCAATGTAAAACAAAACCATATATCATAGTTAATTAAGTAATTGCTCTAAATTGCCATAACTAACGGATGCCTGCCTAGGTATGTTCACATTGTGAATCCACAGAAAAGGACATAAGGAATTAAGAAGATTCAAATGGAAGAGAGATCACTAGATTAATTACTTTACTGAAAATATTGCAATCGGCCTCTCATACAAGAATGGATATTTTAAAATTCCAGAGATGATAAATGAAGAACTTCATTAATTTAGGTCTTTACCCTTGAAGGAAATGCCTTTTTACATATACATACAATTTTTTTTCCCCTTCTTCCTCTCCTTTCTGCTCTCATCTTTTTGGCTGTAGACACACAAAGCAGTAACATTGTGATCCTGGATTTATTTGAAGAGATTTCATCTGGAATGGAGTCAAGCAGAGCAGTGGCAGGGGAGCTTTTACAGATTATGACCTGTAATCTCATTAATACTCTGGAACACAAAGACCCAAATGTTGAGTAATTTTGGGAAAGACTACAGCCTATGTGGCTACATGCCCCTCTGACAAGACAACCTGGAGGCCAAGATGAAACCAGCTTCTCAAAAGTCCAACATGAGATAAAATGCTGCTTATATAACAACCGACACTTAAATTTAATATTTTCAACAGGAGCAATATAAACATTAAATCCCAAGACCATCTCTTTATTCTCTGTCACCTTGCACAATGTTTCTCCTCACAATAAAGGAATGCTCAAGACTTAGTGAAATATAATTTCATCCAGTACTGCTAAAGACAGCAGGTCAGTGGCCATTAAAAACAAGAGCAAAAACAAAATCTCTCTTTTGGAGTTCATCAGACAGTAAACTGGTTCACAGAGGCTGGCTCAGGTCCTTAGCCCTTGAGTAAATTTCACTCTCTCGTGAAAAGCTAATTATAGACATAAAAGGTACATTTAGCATCTTGAGCTTGAAAAGCTAGAACAATGTCTAGAAAAAAGTGCTGTGGCTAGATCAGAACTTTGTCATTACTGTAAAATGAAATACCAGCGATATTGTTATGGTTTGTAAGTAGCTTCTTATGCAGACCATGCTGAGGAAAGCTTTCCTGGAGGGGGTGTGTAATTTTAATGGTGCAGGGGCTCACTTTGAAAGGCCTTCTGGCATGACTCCTTGAGAACATGTAGCCAAGCAGCAGCAGCTGTAAGGTGGTCTATCCTTACATTAACTCTTTGGTACTCTCCTTCATCACAGAATTATAGAATCATTGAATATGCTGTGTTGGAAGGCACTCACCAGAATCATCAAGTTCAACTCCTGGCCTTGCACAGGACACTCCAAGAATCACATCATGCGCATGTGAGCATTGTCCAAACTCTTCTTGAATAGAGACAGGCTTAGTCTGTGACAACTTCTTTGTGTAACCTGTCCCAGTGCTCAGTTACCGTCTGGGTGAAGAACCTTTTCCTGGTATCCAACCTAAACCTGCCCTGGCTCAGCTTCATGCAGTTTCCTCAAGTCTTGCCCCTGTTCACAAGAGTGAAGAGATCAGTACCTGCCCCTCTGCTTCCCCTCATGACCAAGGTGAGGTCTCCCTCCTCCTCTTTTCCAGGCTGAACAGACCTCAACCATTCTTCATAAGGCTTTCCCTCAAGGCCCTTCACCATCCTTGTGACCCTCACGGAAAGTGCATGAAGCTGAGTCAAGGAAGGTTTATGCTGGATATTAGGAAAAGTTTCTTCACCCAGAGGGGGGTTGGGCAGTGGAACAGGATCCCCAGGGAAGTGGTCACCAGCCCAGGAGAGTTCAAGAAGTGTTTGGACAATGCTCTCAGGCACAGGGTGTGACTCTTAGGGTGTCCTGCGCAGGGCCAGGAGTAGGACTTGGTGATCCTTGCGGGTTCCTTTCAACTCAGCATAGTCTATTGCTGGCTCGTACGTCCGGCCCACCGCCTGTGCCGGAATTTTCCCGGGCTTTCCCGTAGCGGCGGGACCGGGAGAACACGCGGCCGAGCTCTCCCCTCAGGCCGGCGGGGGTGGGGCGGAGCACAGCCCGGCTAGCACAGCGCCCCTGAGTCACCGGCCGGCGAGCCACGGAGCGTGGGCTTGAGCTGCCGAGGGAGTAACCCCACAAGGATTCCAGGATAAGAAGTAAGAGAGAGGCCAGATGCTTGCATGTCCAGAGAAGCTTTTAATCGTCCCCAAATGGGGGCAGGGGCAAATGGCGGAAATTCAAAGGATACAGTGACTTATAAGCGGGGGTGGGTACAAATAACAATGAGGGAAACACAGGGTTGGAACGTAAGGTGTAAGCTACAACACAGTAACCAATAAGGAATAACAAGGGTGGGGAGCAACTTAGGTAAACCCAATGGGAGTTTATGGAGCATATAATGGACACAGAGACTTCTGGAAGGAAGGGCAGGTATGGGAAGAGATTGACATGTCGGGGAGGAGGGGTAAGGGACAGGGGAACAATCTGGAACATTCAGAAAGAAGGGAATAATATGGAGAGGGTACAAGGCAAACACTGAAACACAAAAATCACTAAAGAAGCTGAAAATACAGAATGCTACAGTCTACGATTCTTTCTGAGGAAAGCCTCTTAAAACCTCAAGGCTTTTTTTAATTGAAGGTAGTTTATAATTTTAAACATACAGTATTTCTCTACTGTGGAAGTTGAAAAGTCAGACGGAAAGCGTTTTGAACTTGCTGAGAGCCAGTAGCTATGTACCTAAAGCCAGAGCTTGTTGGAAAGCTAAACCACTTTCTGGTGGCAACCCTGCGTATAGATTCAGAGAAAATATTTCCTTAATTTCTATTTTTCTAAGAGGTTCAGTTCATTATCTACTTCTTTCAAAACTGTAAAACTGATTGAAATTTTTAAAAAGCAGGAAAACTTTTTTTTCTTCTTCTAGTCTATGAATAATAACTAGGGGAAATGAATTGGATTATTTATAAAGTCTTGAACATAGTAACTAGAAAGAATCACTTCTTTCTGTCTTTAGTAAAATTAGATATAAATTAAAACCATGTTTAAAAAAATATACTTGATTGTTGTAAATTAAACAGTAAAAAAAATTTAAAATTTAAGGGCTCTAAAAGCATTATTTATCAAGATCTTTTACTGCACATTTACTGGGAAGAAGAAACTTTTCCTTAAGGAAAATAAAGTACAAATGCAGAACAAGACAATATTCAATGGTACAAATCCAAGCTTCCTGTGTGCTCATTTAAATCATTCCACCCTGAATTCAGTCTTTCCAGGCTCTGTGTTTGTGGTAGTAGAGTTTTCTGGCCTTCCTTTAGTTTCTCAGCGTCTTTGTGGTAATGGTTGTGCCTAAAAAGGGAATGAAATGTTCCAAGTGACTTCACACAGACATGCCTAGGGCCTGATCCAAGTCTATTGACGAGGCTGGAGCCCTTCCATTTGCTTCAGTGAGCTTTGAATTGGATATTTTAGAAGGATGTTGCCTCCTGGCTTCCTGATAGGATAGACATGCACAAAGAGGCCATATTTGCAGTGCTCCTTCTTTTGTACTCTATCAAACAGTATCTTCGTATCTAGCTTGCTCTCACCATAACTTACTGTCTTACTGAAAGAACCATTTTAGGTCTTTTTGTTCAATTTAGGTCATTTAGGAATATTGTACTAACTGTGCTATCCTTTTTTTTTGGGGGGGTAATTAAATATGACTTGATTACTTTCTATTCACAAATCTATTTTTTCTAGATTTCCTCTGCTATTATTTCTCTGTTGCTAACAAGAAATGTTTGCTCCCCGCAAATCAACATGGTGTATGAAAATTCTTAGCTTTACTTATTGCATTTCTGGGGTTCTGAAACAAGGCCTTGTGTAACACAGATTCCTGTGGTAATGTAGGTTTCTCTTTGCCATTGACTGTGATGCTTTTTATCAATACCTTGTGTATACAGTCATCCAGGTTGTCATACCAAGTGATAACTATCTTCCAAATCAAAGTAATCTGAATTTTATAAAACCTAGTAGTAAATAGAGCTTAATGTTTTATCAGAATCCAAATGTAGTACAGCTAGCACTATAAACTTCACTTCATGTTCCTCCAGACAGTTTCTTACGGGCTTCCTTAGCTTATCAAATAAGGGCATCAGTTTCTCTGTCAGAAAAAAAAATCATGTTCCACCATTAAATTTTACTAGTTTTACACTCACTGTGAGTATTTTGTATGACTATTCAGTCATCTGAATGCTTAGTGGCCCTGTTCCTCCTCTCCATGGCATACAAAGTAGTCACTCTTCAAGTTCAGAACACTTGTAAAAGCTGAAATCCCCTTCNCCCTTCCCACAGTCCTGTATGTCTTACTTTATCAGGAATTAAAATATAAAAATATGGAAATTGTACAATTTCACAGCTTAACTCCTTTGGTACTGCTAGAGTGTCAGTCATCTTAAACAAGCAGCTCTGAAGTGCTCACGTATTTCAAGTATTCTCTTTCTCTGTTTTTCAGTCTTTCCCAATATAAATTTCACTATGCCTGTCTGCCTTATTTTTATGTCCTTTTCCTCTATTTCCTTTGAAGAAATTATTTTAAAACTGTTTTTACTGTACCTTACACAGTTTTAAGGCATAACATTAATTTCTCTTATGAATTATGACAAGCGCTTAGCTCCTTCTAAAGAAAACAGGAGTGCAAATGGTGTATCCAAAAGGCTCAGGAATAGCACCAAGCTCCCATTTCTCAATGTACATGTAGCTCACTTCTATGCCAGACTGAGATCAAACCAGGAACTGCCCCGCCATGCAACTTGGTTTCCATGGGAAGACAGATCAGGAAAGGAGCTGTAAGATATCTGAAAATACTCCTGATGAGCACACAGGGTAAAATATCTTGTCTGTTAGACTGGCCTTTTCCTTGGTATTACAGAGACAACTTTCTTTTGCTAAATTACATCACTTGGTTGAAATGCTTTCTGTCTTTTCTCAGTTTTGGGTTTGGGTTTTTATTCCTCTTTAAGTTCTTTCCATTTTCAATTTTCACAGCAACATGTTGATTCTTGTTAAAGTCTTATTCATCATTCATCATGAATTCACAAGGCTGCCTCCTGAACCTCATGCTCTGATTTTTTTTATTTTCAGTAGCAAGCAAACTAATGTGTTTTGATAGAAGTGACATTTTGGCATCATAGGCTTCTTCTCAACTTGCAAACTTTAAGTCTTCATTTTGGTCTTATTCATTAGATCCTAAAATCATTCTTTAGCTAAAATTTTCACAGGATTCAGAGAACTTTCTCTGAATTAAGACTGTAGTTTCAGGTTTCTTTGGTGGCTTTCCATTGCAAAATTTTACCTGACTGATGAAGACGGTGGGATGTTTCTACACCATGTTTTCTCTATGGAAAAAAAAGAAAAAAAAGAGAAGCTGCTTTCCAGCTTTGTTTCTTTTTTCCAAGTAAAAAAATGTATAATAATTTAATCTCTTATTTTATACATAGATCTACTCCTAATATCATTAGGAAATACACATCCATTTAAGGAATAGTAGATTCTTTTTGTTGTAAAAAAACAAGGAAATAAGACACCTGGTACACTAGATGAAGAAATAACTGAAATAAACTCAAGAAACCTTGGTGAATAATTTTCAGTCAAATAAACTCTGAAGTGACAAAGAATGATTGTGGATCTTCAAAACAAACAAACAAAACAAATCAAAAACAAAAGGCAAAACCACAGAAGGTTGAAAGCAATCTGTTTCTAATAGGCTTTCTGAGCACTAAAGCTCTGTTAAAAACATCAGTCACGACTGCATGGGCAGCCTCAGGAGTGACTGAACTTAAGCTCTGGAATCACAGAGCACAAACCAGTGTCTAAACTTAACTCATATTGGGATATTGCACCTTCTTGTAAATGGTAGACTAGTCCTCCCTAGCGTGGTCCATTTCTTTCATTCTTTGAAGGTAGAAAATTTAAAAGTATGTAAGAGGCATTAAAATAATAAGCATTTAGGAAAGCAACATTAGTCAATAAATTATTGTAGAACATGGTTCCTCTAGATGTGAGTAGAGTTCTCTTTACAAGTAATTTAACTGTCAGACTTTGAGAAAAAATAACTGGTTTTCTGACAGTCAGTTTGGCTGACTCCCCCACCATCAGCAGATGCTCTTGCTCAGGACACAAGTCCCAGTTTTGTTGGGTTTTTTTTCATGTTCACACTGTGTGGAATAGCAGGACTTTGATCTTGAGTTCTCATCCCTATGGGCAGAGCTCCAGCTCTAAGCTCACCTCATGTGTCTTATGTGTGGCTGCCAGGCAGGTAAAGACAACTGTCCTTTTGAAATTACAAAGCAGATTTAGCAGCCTGTGAATACCTTGTTACTGAAACTGATACACCCTCCTAATTTTTGGCACTGCTCCTTGGAGGAAAAAAGTAATCATGGAATACAGTAGGGATAATTACCAAATTGAGAAGAGAAAGATGGCTTTCAGATCGCAACAGGCATATTATGGAGGAAGGAGAGGAAAGTATTTGCTATTTTTAATTACAGCTCATTAGACACAGAGAATCAGTTCTCAAATCAGTGGGGAGACTGGCATTACTTCAGTAAAAGTCAAATGAAACACCAAAATATCATATAAATCAGAAGTTTCTTTGCTCTGTTTTGAATTGTTTTCCTCTACAAATCTGCTTCTCTTGGCTGCACCACTTCACATAAACAGAGCCTAAGTCAGCTCTCTAGAGGGAAACATCTGATGCTGAAGATCCAGCATCCATACCATGAATTTTCTAATGTATATCCACCTAAAGGATAGGGAAATTATTGTTTCAAAGTTGCTTTAGTCTGGTGCTGTACATCAGAGCTGTGTGATAGAGCTCCTATACGTTAGTGCATTGGGCCATAAGTTGAAAAATGTTTTACCTGAGAGCATGCAGGCTGTGTGCTTTCACATCACCTGCAATGTGAAGCAAAGTCTGGAAAGTGGAAATCACTGTGATCTACTGCTCAAAACTTGCTTTGAATCCAAATGAAAATGGTAGTGTAAGTATAAATCATCTTAAATATGAATGGTCTGCAGCAAATTAAGGCTATAAAAGTTGTAGGTGAACTTCTGCAAGAAAATTATCAGCAACTAGGAGAGATATGGCAGCTAATTTTTGACCAGGAAGTGGGTAAGTGGGAGCACAGGAATCTGTGGTACAAATCTCACATTAATATCCATAAAGATAAACAACTTCTTAAATGATGCAACTGTGATATCATATCCCTGAAGTATATCTCATTGTAAGGTAAGCACTACTAACTGCAGATTTGGTGGATTTTGATGTCATTAAGAGTCCATCATAGGGTAGATTATAGAAAATTATTTATGCTATTGCAACCTCACATTTTACGTTCCCTATGTTAGCATTCTTTTGAGTCGCTTCTCTTTTTCTTTTTCATATATTTCTCCGTTTATTTGAAATGTGGAAGTTGATGGATTTGGTGTAAAATTGGTTTAATTGAGATTCCATTTAGATTCTACTCTATAGTATGATGAAATTCCAGCTAGTCTAGCAGTGTAATTAATTAGAAACCTGTTTAAGACATAGAATGGTACGTCTCAATTTCTAAATTGCCTATCAAGAGAATTGCATTAAATTTTGATGTTTTCATGCGGAAGTAGTACTGATGTCTGTAATAAAATGCCTTTGGATCTGAGTTCAGAGGGTGATTCTGAGACTGAAAGGAAAGGAGTTCAAGTGATATATAAAATGTAAATCCTAACATGTACATTAATTCTGATCAGTTGTAACCTTTGTGTCTCTCCTTCACACTTTTTCCTCATGTCTCTTTCTTCTGTCACTTTCTCATTTGTGTGAGAGGCTCTGCTACATGCAAGTGACACAAGAGTTCTCTCTGAGATATGAGAGAAACAGGTAAAGAAAGAACTTCCTTTACACGATTTTTTCAGAATTGCCCTGCAACCCTGTGTAGACAAGACATTCCTCATAATATGTTGGCTCAGACTTCAGGAAGATGGGAAGTAGCAGAAAAGCCTAACATAAAGCATTATGTCTACACAGAGCACTGGTCCAGTAATTTTGGGGGGCATAACTGCCATACTACCCACCTATAAGAATTAATTGCAGGAAAGAATATGCTGTGCAGATGCTATTAATCCATTACCTTCAAGAGTGCAATATTCTCGCCACAACCAAAAAAGGATCAATAAACATATTTGAAACCAGACTCAGTGTTGGCTTTTTTATCTACAGCTTCCTCACAAAACTCTTAAGCAAATAGCATTTTCTAGGCTATGCAAAAATAGAGATCTGACACAAGTTAGTGTGACTTCTTGTTCAAAGCATTTGAAACTGACTAATTTAAGTCATGTTAACGCAAGGAAATACTTTCAATAATTGTTGCTCATGTTTACACTCCTCTTGAAATTCCAACAGAAATATAAAGTGCCTAGCACCCAAAGAACAATATTTGCATGATATAATTATTTTTCCATTTGAAAGAAAAAAATGCTCTGTAGAATTAATAGTATTTCAGAGTGAGCAGACAACATGATGAAACTGAATAAAGCTTATGGGGCAATGATAGGCATTGATTGTATGTGTTGCAGCAAGATGATGCAAAGTTCAGGAATTCTTTTTTGGGCCTTCCCTCAGAGTGCAAAGTAATAATTATACTCCTCTGAAACCAGAGATACTCCAACGAAGATTTTCAGGAAGCTTTGAAAGGAAACAGACATTTGTTGTAGGCACTTTTGGCAGAGGTAAGAAATGTCTTAATGGAGGAGGGAATTACAGGGGTGTTATTCTTCATCATGTACACATAAAGCAATATTTTAAATTATTTAAATTTAATTTTTCTCTCTTACTGTATCTTTGATAACTTTGATACAGTAAGATAAGCATTGGTGCTGGGAGCACTAATTGAAAATTTCCGTTAGTTTTTTTTGTTATGAAAATGATAGTCATGCTTTGAGCATGTCTATAGATATATGTCATGGTGTAGGGAGCCAGTGCACACTTAAAACATTAAAAACCTTTTACTAACTTCTATAGCTTTCCCATTACCTACTCTTCTGAAAGCATGCTGTGAATCAAATCCTCTGTTTTCATGGTAAAGTAGTACTTTTGAAAGGTAATTTAGAGGTTGAAATCTTCTATTGAGCTACATAGCAGAATTAGTAATAATTGTCCAATTTTGCCCATTACTACTTGTCCAATTCACTGACTGGATTGACTGTTTTCAGAGCAAAACTGTCATTCAGGTTGGACACCTCTGCAATGGTTACTCTCTTCTTCCTACACTTGAATAAAACACATGATACTCATGTATTTATTGAAATAAATATTATTGCTGGAGTTCAAATCTCTTCTTTCCTATGGTATTAGTTCAGTTAGCTTAGTCTCTACCTACATGAGTCTCTCCAATATAGTAGCTGTTAACCTGCATTATCAGATATTTTCTATCATAGTTTTAATTTTCTTTCTAGAGAAGGGCTTTGTTGATTTAGATTGACAAGGAAGATATCAGTTCTTTTCATTTGTTTCATTGACTTTGGTAAGGCACCAGCCAGGACGTGGAGCTACATCTGTCATTTATAGATACACTAGATCTACAGATTCTGTGTAGATTCCTACTAAGTGAATTTAAGGTATCATCAGCATGCACACATCAGCATGTGTCACAGCTGTTCTGTTGTGGATTGTTCTCATTAATGATAAATTAATAGCATGATAAAAATATCTGGGAAATAATATCAAGAGAGATCAGAAGCCATTTCTGAGCTCTATGACATAGCTTTAAAGGGAGAAAAAAGATCCTTAAGTCAGTGGACTTCAGATGTATAGAATAACATGAAGAGTTTATATGTATATGCAAATACCAAAAAGGAGAAAACTATTTTGAACAAATAATGTTACATCCAGAAAAAAATGCATCATGTATCATTACACTAATATTTTCTTTGAGAAAATAACTTGTGAGGGGTTAATCCTCTTCTCTACATATACAAAACTCCCTTCAAGTCAGTGAGAGTTTTGCTGGTGTTAGAACTGCCTGATTGGTACCCAAATTTATTCAGATTTACAGTTTGAAGTGACTCCTAATCTTTCCAGCAAAAATACAACACTTAGTGGTCCTGAATTCAGTGAAGACATCCACATAGACAGATTCTTATTTACAGCCAGAGTGATTTACAGGGGCAGAGACTAAATCTTCCATTAAAATTGTTGACATAGCCTTCCCCAAAAGCAGGCCAAGAAACATTAACGTAAAACTCTCTTCTTATTACCGAGTGTTGTTTATAGCTGTTCTGTCAGTTGCTCACCTCATATAGATTCAGGACAACTGCTCATGAATTCATTCCCCAATGCCAATTTTTGTGCTTTATTTCCCTTTCTGTTAAAGAGGCCTAACTGCAGCAAAGTAAATATTCTTCTGGTACTGGGAATATCGAATTTATATACAAATTCCAGGAGAAGCTTTTATATATAGGCAGGCCATCAGCTTAATAAGATTATAAACTCTGCTTGTTTCATTGAACTGCAAGAGCATTACTTTTGCAGTGGCTTTTTTGGACGCTGTGACAGTGTTCCATTGCACATGAACTTGTGCTCTAAATAAGAACTTCAAAGGAATTTTAAAATATTTTACAAAATCTTCATGAATATTCCAGATAGAGTCTATTCTCTTGGCATTGTCAGAGCAAGTGATTAATTAAAATAAACAAGCATCATACCAAAACAGAAAAACCAAACTGAAATTCTCTGCCACATTACTAGAAAAAGAAGCTGTGACTTGCTTTACTTGTCCATCAAAAATAATTTATCTCATCTGGATAAAATATGCAACTTTGGTAAAGAAATAGAAAGAAAAACCATGAAACCTAATGCATTTGTAATTTTGAAGAAAATGTGGCAATATTTTCAGCTAATAGCCTGCCCATATAGCTGCACAAATACCTTTTGAATAAAGTCTTTCAAAATAAGGGAGAGTTTTATACATCCTTCTAAACCGAAGAAGCTTTATGATATGTTAGGAAATAATTTTTTCCCCCTAAAGACTTGAGAACCATTGGGATGACTGGTCTTCCTTCAAAAGAAAATACTGTCCTATCTACAATATCTTTGTGATAAGAGCACTCCTCAAATATGGGAGAAAGTTTAAATTACTCTGCCTCAAGAGACTTGAATCTTCATTTTTCAACTGTTTGGCTCATGTTGTAACCGCAAGACTGCAAGGATTTTGAAAAGGAAATCCTTGTTAGTCCTGTCCGTTGAATTATTAAATATTCACCAGGACAAAGACTGTGGAACATAGCTCTGCACCAGTTAAGACACTTATTGGACTGGATGTAGTACAAAAGACCTGGGTTTAAATAGTCAGTCATTTTCATTAAGAGTGCAATGAAAGCAGACATTTCCCCCTGGATTTTAAAGCTGAACTATCAGCCCCTAGGGAACATGAAACAAAATCACCCTGAACATTCAAGTTAACTCCAAGCATATTCTAACTACAGCATCAACTTCACCCAGTGTCAAGTGCTTACTTAGAAATTTTAATGGCACCGGTGCCTGTGAAGACAATGCACATTCTCTCTGTTTTCTGAGTCCTTCCTGTAAATATAGACCATATGTAAATTGTTATTATCAATGACTTTGTTTATATGCAGTCAGGATATTATCTATGGTATCATATACCATTATTATATCTCAGAACAAGCTGGCCTTATAGTTGCACTCCTGGTATCATATTATGTTTTTACTTTTGTTGGAGTGTGTCATAATAAATACCAACCATAGACTTCTTTGCATGAAGTCTATATTTCTTGGGCAACATATTTCTTTTTATCCCACTGCAAGAAATTCATTCCAACAACCGGAACCCCTTCTGGGTGCAGAGTAACCAATTATATTGAATTTTGTGAAAAGAATTACTTTTTATAGAATAATGGAAAAAGAACATCTTTAGAAAGATAATGTATGGTGTAACCTCTGTATTTAAAAAAGTACTGTTGCACCTAAAAACCCAAACCAACTTGAGTACTTCCTTTCTCGAAAGCAAATAATTAAAAGTTAAATCAGAGAAGCATGGTAAGTTATGCAATTAATTATTGGAATAGCATCTGGATCTTGAAAGATTTAGCAAGCACAAGGAAAAAATTGCAGTAGGGTCTTTGTTAGGTTTGATACATTTTGCAAAACTTTTTTGCTGTTAAATGAATCATTGCTATTTGTGACTCAGATATTTCTGAAGTAATTAAACTACAACATATCCTGGCTTGGTCCATGATATACATCTATAATGCTACTTGAGATGTCAAACTTTGTGATTGTCTTGTTTATTTCTGATTTATGTCAAGGCAGAAGCATGGTTTTTGTATGTGTTCACCACATCTCTGCTGAGTTTGTAAAACATGCTGAGCACAATGAGCTAGGTCATGCTCGCTCTTTAAAATGTGCTTTGCGGATTTAAGAGAAGAAAAAAAATGGATTAGTATAGCATTTTTGTACTCATTGCTGGAAGCATGGTCCATGACTGACAACAGTCAGTTTGTACTACAGTACTATTGAGCTCTATGTTGAATTTTGCTTAAAACTCCATTGCTACAATGAAGGATGATCTTTAATTTCAAAAGCATAGAAAGAGTGAAAGAGAACTGAGGAGGCAGAGCCACAAGCCATATTATCTGGGAAAGTTATATTTAATATAGACTTTGATAATTAAAAGTTTTCTGAGAGCTCAGCAAAGCATCCAGATCGTCAGATTTAATGACTTTGGGGCACCTAAATTAGGTGTTTCAAGTTTGGGAGCCTAAATTCAATCTACATGACCTAATTTGAAATCTGCCATTTAAATAGGGGCGATCAGAATTTCTGAAAAACTATTCTCATGTTTCAAGACTCAAATATGGATTAAGATGCCCAGTTTTGAGGCCTATTCCGTTATTTTGCACTAAATCATGATATTTTTTCTTTTAGAGCTGCAGAGAATGTGGAGGGAGCCAACAGTGTCTACAGCAGCATTACAGGGGCATTTCTCTATTCAGATCTTGTTTTTGTAAGAATTGATTATTTTCTGTTATTTTTCCCCCTGTTCCCTAGAAGTGAAACGAGAGTATTTTCTAAAGGTGATTATGACATTAGAAGTGTACTGTGAAGTTCTAAAATATCTTATAAGATATCTATCTAAGAAGAGGGTGGAAAGGCTCTTTTGTCAGTCTTGATAACAAATGCTGTATCTTCAGTGCTTTTAACAGGAATTGTAAACAGTGAGACGAATAATTGCTGTTGACAGGAAGAAGTAGGGCACAATTTTTAGACAAGGAAAGGATTAATAGAATCAAGGAAATGTGGCAATTAAAAGACTGAGGACATTTAACACGCACTTAATATCTTTTACTAAACAAGATAGAAAGATATTGTCTTAGCTATAAAATATTTTATACATCATAACTTTCATTAGTAACTTGTTGATATTCTTGTTCATAGAAAATAAATCAGAGGAAAGTTTCTAACTATCAGAAAAACAATGTTTTGAACCAGACCAGAAATTGGAATAAAGTAGTGACGGTTTTGTCCCATTAAAGATAATGCTTTACTCTCTTCAGAAGAACATTATGTGATGTGAATAAATTCAAGAACAAGATGCAATACCTGTAAAGATCTCCTCAATTCCTAGGTTATCCTTGTAACCTGGAAGTTGCCTGCTTGAGGTTTAGTTATGAAAAGCACCTTTGAAAAGCTGCTCAGTGGGCTCACAGGGACAACCAGCCTATCCTTCCCATATTTAGTGATTCTTAAGGGCTCCTCCCAAACTTGAGAGGCAACTTGAACCTGTTTACTTTATAAGGCAGGCAAAGTTTTCCACTGAATAAAATTTTGGCTTAAAGCTCATTCTAACTGCAAAATTCTGTGTTAGCCATGGGAATAAGCACAAGGTATTTGTCTGCTTAGATTTCAATAATTTATCCTCTGAGGCACCCAATGGATGGCAAGTTTAGCCAAGTCGTTTGAGGGAATGTTTAAACAGAACTTTTCCACGTGTTAAACAAACGTAGATGACTGACAGTAAAACATAAGTTAAAGCCATAAGAAAAATAATCACAGAATCCATTCCTGTGATAGAGAGCTTTCCAAAGGTATGTGAAATCCCATTTGAAGGTAAACAATGTAGCCCCTTACTGTCAGAATTTCTTCTCTTTTCTTAGCCTTAGATACTATTTGACTTGCTGCATTTTAAGAACTATTTTTGCATAGCTGTGAAGTGCTTGGCCATAGCCTGAGCTTCCCACTATGGGGACATTTATCAAGTGATATGTCGATTGTTAACTACTCTGTCAAGATGGGAGTATTTGAAAATGTAATTAATAGCTGGTTTTTGTGGTAACTTTGGGAGTTTTATCCTGTATTTCCAGACAATTGCTTTGAAACATATTTCTTAGTCACCTTTGCTTAGAACTTCTCTTTCCCCTCTCCTTGATCTTTAAAAATGAGGTCAAACCTGAATTTTAGGTCACAGTGGAGAAGTACAAAAATCAGTAACTACTTCACACTGTGCCTTATAATAACCACTTCATTTATCCACCATCTTGATGTTTTATCAAAGAGCTGAGAAGCAATGAGTTTCAGACTCATTAATTATTAAAAAGGGCATATCGTTTTGATTGACAAATAATTCATCTTATCGATATAAGGTAACCTGAAGTGTTAAGTGTTAAGTAAGTGTTAAGTCAAAACTTTATTTATTATTTCAAGTTCAAGACCTTAGCATTCTAGAACTAGAATAGTTTTTGGATATGTTTTGCCTAGTTCTAAGAGGAATCAAAGTAGTTTAAACTCAGTTAAGATACTTCTAAAAATTGCTCTAATACCACAGCAGTGTTTTCAGAACTCTGACTACCTATTATCTCTCTTCATGCAGAATTTTGTATTTGTACCCTGGTGGAGTGGGCCCTGCCAACCAAGGGCAGGAATATGCATGGCTTTGCAACTCGCCAGTACCCTGCAAAGTTCCAGCACCTAGAATGAAGTTGTTTATGGCAACCAGAAATTAAACAGGGTTAGTTTATGTCAAGTGATAGTCAGTAAAAAACAGAGGGCAGCTCAAAATGAAAAACAGAAACGGCTTGCTCATTTCTAGAATCTCACACACCCATGCGTAAGGCTCCTAGATGTGACGGCCATACTGGTACTAAAGACAGAAATGGGGAGGTAGTAAAAGAAGCAAATAAGGACCCCAAACCCTACCAGAAATTCAGATCCAGGTTCCAAGAAGGGCTTCAAAATGTAAAATTATAGGCCCTTGAAATTGTCCTTTTAATTTCTGTATTCAATTATAATGCTTTCACTGGCTCTTAGGAAAGAGAAAGAAAGAGGCATAACTGAGGCTGGAAGACTAGCAGAGAAGCGATGAGGAAAGCACAGTCCCATTCTCTTTGTTGCACCTCTTTGCTATAGAAAACTCTCACTGCTTCTTTTGCAAACTTGAGAGAGGTCAAAAAGGAAGAACAAATGTGACCCCTAGAAAATAATCTCTTTCATCCCTCTTGCTCTGCTAAGGATACACTTCTTGTCTTGCAAATGGAGCCGTTTGACAATCATTGCTCTCAGTGTCTGGTTAAGCTTCATCTTTGGTTCTAACAACTAGTGCACTTTTGACCTCCCTGTGCTGTCGTAGACATACAGTGGCAAAAAAGGTCAAGAAAGAACTTTTCCACAAAGATTATAGTCTGGCAAACCTTTTCCTCTGGGTAGCCTTAGAACCTGGATATTGGCCTTATTGGACTGATTTTAAGGAAATTCAAGGTTGCTGCAGTGTAGGCAAAGTGTCTCTCTTCTACTATTGCTGTGGAGCCCCACACTAGTCCCCTTTCTGAGACATACTTTTCTTTACACTTTCTTCCATGTATTTATGGTCAGCTTTTTGTGCCTTTCAAAAGGGAGGGGAATAAGAGTTTTTTGTTCTCTGCAAAAATATGGGCTTGTCTAGCCGTGGTGACAGCAAAGAGGCCAGTAATGATTGGGACAGGAAAAGTAAGTGCACTTTTTGGAATTACTAAATTATTCAGCTGTCCAGAGTTTGTATACAAGCACTAGAAATACACAGTGTATTAAATATATAAAAACATTAAAGCTTCTGTTTTTGCACTAATAAAAACTAAGCCTTTCAGAAATGTCTTATATAAATACTCTTAACTCTTGGGTTGTAAAACAAGTTAATAGTGCAATAACTATTCCATTTTAGTTTTAAAAAATATTAAAAGCTTAGTCTTGCACAAGTGGCCAAGAATTGAAATCCAGGCACTAGCCTATCGTCTAATCTAGGAGAATTATTGGAAAGATCCATTTAAAGATCCTTTTCTATAATTGTTTCTTTTTTTTCATGTTTATATTCTAATACATGTGGTATACTACAAATAAACTCTGACATTAGCCAGTACTAAAGAGCAATTTGTCACGTGTTATTACACTATGCATTTAGCAGCTTGAACTGTGAAAAGGACCGAAATTCTGCAAAATCTAGTGTTGGCAGCAATGATCATGAATTGCAATGCAAATAAAAATATATAGCTAGTTAATGTATTATTTAATTGATACATTTCTTTAGAACACAAGCATTTATATTTCCTTTTTCCAAAATAATTGCAACAGTAGAAAGTAAAGATTTAATTATTAAATAAATTGTTTTAAAACTTCTATTTCTAACTGAATCTTGAAACAGATTTCTATGTCTAGAATGAGATAATGAAAAATAGTAAGTAATATGCAACACCATAGCAAGCTTACCATACTTAAAAATCTAGAATTCTACTTAGCCAAAAGTATTGAGAGATGATGAAGTACAGTCTGGATGAAGCTACTATAGCATGAGGAACTCACTGTGCCTTTTTAAAGCAGACAAAGATTTGTACAAAGCAAAGGCACTGCAATACTTCTTTCAATCATTTGCCACACTTCAAACAGGTGCTGACCACCTGATTCTTTCGGCAGATTCATCCCACTTCATTAGCACTTTTATGAGTTCTTATTAGTTGTTTCTGGTATCCACCTATGTAATGGAAAATTCTCTTGCATAAAGCATGCCTATTTATGAGGCCACTGTGGCATTGTTTTACATCATAACAATACTGCCTTTTTAAGCAACTGTATCTTACTCTCATCCAGTGTCCCATATTGTATCTTGTCACCACTTATTTATTTATACACTGATTTGCCCTAATGTCTAGAAGACCTCACTATCCAGCTTCCACTTTCTAACTGCAGAAGAAGAAATACTCGACGATCTTTTCCCCCTTTCATTCTAACCATGCTCTCTGTCTTGAAAACAGAATTTCCTAATATGCAAAACAAACTATGAGAGTCTGTAGACTGATTTACGGTGTAGGCATTACTCGTAGATGAAGCAGCAAGAGCTCCTTTTTCAGAACCACTATTTATGGATCTTTGTGTAGGAACAGCTTGGCTTCTGTTCACTGAGATTGTCACAATGAAATTACACTTATGGACTTCAGACCTATCTTTAAAAGTGGATGGGCATAAATGGAAGAACTTTATGTTATGTAGGTTTGCTTCTTTTTAAAATTCGGCTGATGAGAAACACATAATTTGGTTTTTTGGGAGAAGGAGTACAGAGGAAGTTTGGGGGGTTGTTTGTTTTCACCTTTTAGTAACAAACAGATATTCTCCCAAAAAACTACTATATTGTTACCTCTAGTGCAAGGCAAAAATAACAATACAGTCACAAAAGAAGGACTGGGGAAAATTACTCAAATGAGATGTTCATTTGAATGTTTTGGTGTGTTGTCTCATTGGTAACGAAGCATAAGATAAGGACATTTTTATCCAAACTGATGTTTCAGCAAATAATATTGTAAAGATGGTATATTCACTGGGTAGTTTTTAGATTCAAGTATATAATTTTAGACATTGCAATAGTTCTTTTAGTAGCCCACACCTACCTTGAGAAATGTTTTCCTTCGTTGTGCAGAAGCCACACCAACTCTACTTCATGTGCTGGCTTATATACATCACTTATAAAATTCTACTTTCCAAGGAACTGATCTGTGATTTAATTCCTTCATATTAAAGACTGTCAGCTGCCATTCACCAGGGTGTCTGGGAAGTTTCTCTCATGTTTTTAAGCCTTTGTTTTTTCCAGCTTAACACACATATTCAGTGCTGAAAGTCAAGATTTTCCCCAGAGGCCCATTTTTCCCCAGCACCAGGTCTCTATGTGTTTGTTGCAGACACTAAATAACTGCAGTTCTGATACCTCTAAAAATGTCATGTCAAACTTCTTTTTAGAAGAGCTGGATGAAATCTCAGCTCCTGTTCACAGAAGCCAGGGTTCAGCTGCAGATCTGTTTTGATGAAATCTCAGTCTCTGTTCACAGGTGCCAGTGGCAGAAGGTGAGACAGGGCAAACCAAGAACATTGTTCTGGCAGTGGCAAGAGTGACAGGAAGTATGTTCCTGAAGTTTTTTGTCTTTGCATAAACTTCATGAGTATACAATAAAAAATAATTATTAGAATGCAGATTTCTAAAATTAACAAGAACTTTCATCATATCATCATTTTAATTTTATGAAGCTTAAGACATAATTTGAGATATATTTCATTAGTGTGTTTACTGTCACAGTAAGAATCAGTAAAGATCAATACTGTTAATCACAACTGAAAAAACATTTAAAAATCATTTTAATGTATTTCATATTCTAAAAGAACCACTTGAATCTTTATGTGAGGATATATAAATAAACTTGCTCTTGAAATTATATAGGTTTTTTTCTAAGAAAATTTTTAAATTAAAATTCCAGTTGCATGCAAAACATGGTTTCTCTCTGGGCTCATTTTAAAGACCCATGAAGTAAAATTCCTGGTACAGAATTGTCTTCAATGAAAAAAAAGTGCATATTATTGCATAAAACTTTCAAAGTACCATGAAAGTCTAAGACAAATATAACTATTATTATTGGTTTATCACCTCAAACATGTTGTTGTAAATGCCATTATATCAGATGAATTTGAAAATACTTTTCTGCACTTTATTTGGCAAGGTGATTCTTTGTGTAGAGGAGTTTAAGATGTCAGTCCCCATGGAAAGAATTGAGTCGTACTGACGTGCTCATGAGCATTCCTCCATCAAAGTATGTGATAAAAGAAGGGGTATTCTTCTGAAATATTGTTACCCAGTTGGTCTGAAATATGAGTCTTTTCTTTATTGAAATATAATTTATCACAGTCAACTCCATCTAACTAAACATGTATATGTTAAATGCAACATATGAAAAGCTGGTTATAATTACTCACAAAATCACATTTGTGATAAGCTTTTATGCTGCAACACAATGGCTTGTCAAGGAATTAAAATAATTTGGTTCTGACACCACATCTTCATTTTCAACAGTGGAATGATGAGTAAGAAAAAGATACCCAGACATTTTCTATGCATTTTGTATGTGCCTTGAGTCTGTTGTTGGCTTATTTTTGATTGCCTCAGAGAAAGACAGAAATTTTCCATCTTGCTTTAGCCGTTTTTGCATTGAATTTGGGAAATTCCCTTGTCCTTTCAGCAGACAACAGATTTCATCACAGAGAATTAAATTTGCTCTCCACTGTCATTCATCTGGACTAACCTCCTCTCTTGGCACAGCTGCCTATTGTATATTTACACTCCTTTACAATCTCACTAAGCTATTTGACTCAATAATTTAATGACAAAATGAAATTCCATAGATTAATTCTATATCATGTGAAGGAGTATAGTATCTCCTTCCATCATGTCTGAATTTACTATCAGTCCATTTCTATGAGTGACTTGTGGCTATCTTCTCCTATCCCATGTGGCTAGGAGAAGAAGAAAGATTTGCCTTAACCAAATCATTCATTATTTTGAATGCTATCAAGTCTATTATGCAACAAAATAGTATCAGGTAGTTATAGATATATACTACAGGCATAAGCCATCCTTGAAGCTCCACCTCCTCCTCTGCTTCTCTTCTTTTTCTTTTATCAGCCAGCATGACATTTGCTGATCTGAATCCTCCCTCCAGCCTAGTTGGCACATCTTCAGCATCATGTATCGCCAGTAATATTTGTACTCTAAAATTACTGAGTTATACAATTGTAACTTCAGTTTTAACTTAGCTAATTCCCCCACTCTCCCGAAATAGAATAATACTACTTGCTATTGCAAAGGAAATTCCATTTTTAAAGCACTGAAGTACTTAAAATTCCTCCTGCCAGCCACTTTCTCTTCACTCCAAGCCACTATGGCTCTGGTGCCACTTGCCCACCTTTTAAAGCATTACCTTTAAATTGTCTATTACAAACGTAAGTTGCAAACCTTTAGTTCCTGAGTTGTGCAAAAAGAAAATGTACAAGTGGAGAAACGTTCAGCTTGGAGGACCAGGGGATAAGATGCGGGAATATATACAATAAGCAGCAGCAGGTATGAAAAACATTTATGTTGTCATTTAAGGCAAACTCCTTACAGAGGAAGCTTTCTTTAGTAGTCATACTAATAGTGGAAAATTGAGCTCTATGTGCATGAAAAGCTTTTTAAAGGCTTTGCCTCCACAAAATATGGCCAAAAGCAGCACTGATCAGCTCAGTTGGCACAGACAGCAACCCAACAGACCTATGACGTCAGGTTTTTTTATTCATGCAACCATTTCAACCATTGAAATAACATTTCCATAACTTTTTCAGCACTTTGAAAAGCCCTACTTTGAGATAAGTAAAGCAAAAACTGTAGAGATTTGTCTAACATCAGTGTGTCACGATAAATAATGATCAGTTAATAGAAGTATATAATTCTACTAAGCTTGGAATATTCTTGATTAAACTACTGTCAGGGATTACTAGGATTTACAGAATGATTGGGTTTTTTTGTTTTCCTTTTACAATTTTTTGTCTGCCATTGTGTATTATTTAAAATCTGCTTGCTAAAATTTCTTTTTAAAGCTTGTTAGAAGCAGATGTTTCTCAGCCCAAATTTGGTCCACTTCCTTATGAAGAAACAACAAAACCCATGGCCTCCAAAGTGAAGTCTGTGTTCAGGTTTTTAATTCAAGAGCTACAGAGCAGAAATTCAGGTATATATGCACCATAGCCTGTATGAGAAATCGACATACCACCTTGCCTAAGCGCGTGCTAGGTTCAGTACTACTTATCTGCCCATGAAAAAAAGGAAAATATTTGGAATATATGGTTGATGTTCACTAAAAGTTCTTCCAAACTCTGATTTTTTTTTTCATTCTGTAAATGAAGTGCATCAAGAATGGTTTGTCTTTTTCACTATTTCTTGAAATCTTGTCAAATATGTTTTCCTTTCCCTGTCAGTCTCATAATGTTTGGAAAATGGTACAACTAGATCCTTACTACATTCAAAACATCCTTACACTAATTGCAAGAAAGAAAAATGTTTAAAATATTTTATGTGTTTTAAAAATTATTTTCCCTTCCACTTCCGGAATGTCACAGAGACATGGACTCAATATAAGGCAGAGGTAAAAATATTTACTTACCTTACTGTTCTTTTCATACCACATTTAATTTAATTTTAATCATTGTCTAATTCTTTAATTCTTGTAAATTTTAATAACTACTTTGACAATAAGTACGATATCACAGTAATATTTGTAATCTAAGATTACTGATTTATACACTTCTAACTTGAGTTTTAACTTAGCGTATTTCTCCACTCACCGGAAATAAAGTAATACTGCTTTCTAGTGCAAAGGAAATTCCATTTTTAAAACACTGAAGCACTTAGATTCCCCTAGTACAGACTTAAGTGATGCCAAGTTCACTTACAGCATAGTCCTTAACACATTTCTAATATCAGAGATGAAAATGTATTTACTGAACAAACAGTGGTCATATGAAAAATGTAAGCTTTTCAGGTTGGCAGAAAATGCATAAAAGACAGGGCAACTGAAAAATCAGACACACAGCACTGAAAGCAATAGATCAGATGTCATTTGTTGGCCAAAACCCTTCTCAAAGTGATGCTATTATTAGGAGTAAGTTTGTTATAACTTGTCAGTGAAGGAGATTGACCTGGCTAAGAACCTGACATCCCTGTTAATCCCCTTGAGCCAAGTACGGTCTGGCCTAAACATTAATAACCCCTTTTCTGTGCACAATAAAACAGAAAAATTTACAATGTTGTTACCGATGTTTTCCGGCCAAATAAAAAAAACGACCAAAAAAACAAAAGCATCCTTCTTAGCAGATACACATTATTCAAAATATGTTGTTTCCATCAACACAGGGGAATTGGAATGAAATGCTAAAATATGTGGTGTGGAAGGCCATGTCCTCTGTGCTTCCTGTTACCAAGGAGGAAGGTCAAGATGTTGTCTAAATGACAGCAACTCTTTATTTGAGTTTATTGCAAACCAAAC